>CAOKZL010002567.1:0-276074 GCA_948472985.1 Iguana delicatissima | reverse complement strand
CCAGTGATAATCACACAATCCCACTCAAAGCAGGAAAATGATACAGGTAGGAGTTTAAGCAATGTAGCAAAGTCAAAAAGGAGAGATTATTACATCTTTAATTGTAAGGTACCACCCATTTGTATACAAGACTCTGTGCCCTTTAGTCCGTTGGTGAATGCAGTGTGCCTCCAGTTTCTTGTTATGTTGTTGTCCTTTCCCTAGAGCCTTGCTGTGTGAGAACATGCCCAGCTCACAGTTTTCTTATCACTTCATACCAGCTACTTAATGCAGTTTTTTAAGGATGGTAGCATGTGAGAATGGCTTGGTTTCTCAAAGGTGTTTCCTCCTAGGTGGTGAATGATGAGTTCTGACAGAAGCTACCCTGGCAGCAGCCTTTGCATTGCTTCTGTGCTTTAACAAGCTGCGAAGAACAGCAGCCCGCTGAGGCTGAGGCTGTGACTGGCCTTGGCACATTTTTGCTTTCTCCACCTGCCAGGAGAGTGTGCAAGGCAGCTGCCAGGAAAAGCAGGAAGAGTTGTTCTGAAATAAAAGAGGAACAAATGTTCCTCATAAGCACTGCCACGTTCACACACACACACACACACACACACACAACCGTGTAGTGAATGGGGTTCAGTTGAGAGATGGTAAGTAGACCTGATGAGCTTTTGGACCTTGGGATTCCCAAAGTGTAAAGCCAACACTTTCTAGTTGCTGCAGTACATCTTGTGGCTGGCTCCCTTCACACATAGCTGCAGCAACACAGGGGCTGCTTGTGCATGGTGCAGTCCCATTCAGCTTCATGTTGTGTATGACTGACGCAGGCACATGGCCAAGTAGTCATTTGGGTCTTTTCTCACTGGATTGATACCTAAAGGTCCACAGCATGAGGAAGACCTGCATGATCAACCAATACTGAAAAGGTTTTGTCATTGGCTTGCATCAGGATTGTATCTTTTGTGCTGTGGGGCCTGATATGAAGTGATCCAGAAACCAGTGTGGTGCAATGGTGTTGTGGCCTCTCCAATAGTTTATTTAGTGACAAATACTGATATGCATTACTGCTATAAGATAAACTTTATTGATAGTACATCATTGATGGTTTCCATCTTCCATTTGACTGTTTCCGTATCTGGACTTTGAGTGGGCCATGTTTAGTACAGTCTTCTGTTTTTCCTCCAACATTGATTGCTGGCTTTTCTGTGTGTAGAATACTTTAACCTGTACACCAGGAGCCCTGGTGGCGCAGTGGTTAAATGCCAGTACTGCAACCACAAGGTTGTGAGTTCAATCCTGCCAGGCTCCAAGGTTGACTCAGCCTTCCATCCTTTCGCAGGTCGGTAAAATGAGTACCCAGCTTGTTGGGGGCAATTAGCTAAAATACATTGTAAACCGCTTAGATAACACTAGTTGATAGGCAGTATAGAAATAACTGCTATTGCTATATATTGCTATTGTACTCATCATTTCCTGAACCCATGGAAAATGAAAACCTCAGGGCTGGAAAGAAGTAAAATGTCCCAAATGTATGTTGAGGTAGACTACAGCAGTGTCCTTTCAAACTGGTGCTCAGATTTATCTGTTGTCTGTCTCTTTTATTCAATAGTAATGCAAAAGGCATGGAGAGAGAGAAACCCCCAGGCCAGAATCTCTGCAGCACATGAAGCTTTGGAGTTAAATGAGTAAGCATATTTTCAAAGCATAACCTTTGAAAATCTTTCATGGATGTAGATCAGCCTTCTTCAGTCTTGTGCCTTTCGGAAGCATTGGGGTACATTGCCTGTCTTTTCCAATCTGTCCATATGCTTTGGAATTACACTAGGTTGGGGGACAGATGATTTCAGACAGTCTGTTATAACTTTTCATCGTTGGAATAGTCTTCATCCATTGAAACTAAAATACAGAAAGCTCTGCAAAGGTTGTTCCATAACAGATGGTCAAGTACTAGGACAAATTGGGAATAAAAGCAGGAGCAAAAATTACTAGTACTAATGGTAGAAATTGACAGATTTTAATCATGTCTCTGTTCTTTTAATTTCCCCAAATTATTCATTTAATGGATACTGTATTTTCTGGGATAAAGTACAAATGCTTCATTTAAAAAATGACAGTTTCTTGATTCTGTGTTGTACTCCCAATCGTGTTGGGCTCACAGTTATCAGAGCAGTTATAGTTGACAGACAACTGGCTACCCACTACATCCCAGGTTCTTAAACTGGGCTGCATATAGAACTGTAGTTTGTATCACAGCAGGGTGTGTGGCTCATCTCCTTGCCTGTGTCTGGTTTTGCCTCTTTTTCCATGTATGTGCTCATGTAAGGCACTATTCAAGGAACTGGAAACACATCCCAATTCCTGCTTAGTTCAGGTGGAATGGAGTGCCTACAGACCTTCGTCTCCATCACCAGCAACAGGATTTTTAAAAAGACTAGAAATTCTGAAACTCCCTGTCCAGTATGCCTACTGGGTATGCTGACTGGAAGATTCTGAAAATTGTAGTACAAAAAATGTAACATTTTCAGTTTCTCAACAGGAGCCCAGTGATTATATAAGGCTATAGATTGAGCAAGAATGGTGTAGTGGTTTGAGCATTGGACTATGATTTTGGACCTCAAGGTTTAAATCCCTGCTCAGCCAGGGAAACCCACTGGTGATCTTGGGCAAGTCACACTCTCTCAGCCATAGAGGAGGGCAAAGGCAAAACCCCTCTGAACAAATCTTGCCAAGAAAACCCCATGATATATTTGCCTTATAGTTGCCATAAGCTGGAAACGACTTGAAGGTACACAGCAACAACAACATGGATTGCAGCCCTGATAGTACTCTCTTGCATGTGTAATCACTGCTAGGCATGCAGACAGTCTAATTTGCTTTAGCAGTGTGGCCACTTCACACATGCACAGCTTTACACATGCAGAACTGTATCTTTTCACCAAAGTGGATGGGACTGCCTCCATAGGCCTGAGGTGAATATACATTTCAGAGTGTCACCATGTACACAACCAGTTGGATGGATCATGGTGGACATGTTGGTGCTCACAGAAACCTTGCGTTCACCCATTGTATCCTAGAAAATGCCTTGTATCTGCTCTAACACCTTTACTAATGATTAATTTTGTCTTTTCACTGATAGATGTGCCACTGCTTATATACTTTTGGCGGAAGAGGAAGCAACAACTATTGTGGAAGCAGAAAAACTGTTTAAACAGGCCCTGAAGGCTGGTGAAGGCTGTTACAGACGTAGCCAACAGTTACAGCATCATGGTGCCCAATATGAAGCTCAGCACAGTAAGAGTCTTTCTTTGTGTGACTGACAGTTTAAATGACAGATATCCTGTGACTTATTAAGAATAGCTAAGCACTGCATTATGTGTAATTATGTATACCTACATAATGTGAGTTGGACTGTGATTTGGCAGAGGCACAGAATCAGCACTGATTGTGGGACTGAGCACAAATAGCAGAGAAAGGTAATTACCTTTGTTGTGAACCACTTTTACAACATTTAGTGGTACTCTTTCATGTTTGAATGACCACAGAGGAAGTTTTTCAATATCTACCACACCACAAGTAGCATCTACACTTTGGCTTGAACTGATGTTTTTTTGTTTGCCTAGTGTATCACCAAAATTTAACCTACAGTTTTGTCAGTACAGAGTGCCACATTGCTTTGTGCCTGAGATCTAAGCCAGCTAAGAGTCAATACGTATCAAAGAAGGCAATAAGTAGTTCTTCTAGTCTCCGCTATCCCTCAATGAAGGTGAAGAGAGACTATTAACTCTCCTTCCTAGCAATCTGAAAACTGGCACTTCAGTGTCTGTTCTCTTGACTGAGTCTGAAGTCTCCATCAGGCAGCTACAGAGATACACAATGGGGAAAACTTATTTATTTATTTGCCTCCACATCCCTTAATTTTGTGTACCATCTTAGCAGATGAACTATTTTGAAAAACTTGAAAATTTACATCACTCATGTGCTCCTTTTGTAACTTTTATGGGTCCTAATAATAGTATTATTGGTATCTTTATTTTTATTTTATAATTACAGACCACACAAGCACTGTGTTCTTGTTGGTAGCAGAAAACTCAGTTTGTTCAGAACATGAGCTTTAAGTTACAAAGCCAAAAAGCACCAGAAATTTAATTTCTAGTCTTTATAGCTATCGCAGTGGTCTTGGCAATATGCTGAGAACAACATAAACATTTTCCAAACTTTCTAAAACTAGAGAGGTGGCTGAATAAGATGCCTTGTAGATTAAGCCAACTGTCTTGTGCTTTGCATGCTATCTTATTCATTCCTGTGTACAGAAGAAAAAAACACCAGATTAAGCAAACAAAGCTCCTGTGTAGAATTTACAGCAACTTCAGAATCCAACTTCATGGTGCCGAATGCATTATTGTTGTTGTGTGCCTTCTAGTCATTTCCAACTTAATGGCAACCCTGCAATGCATATTTACTTCTTCTTTTTTAAAATGCAGAGTGCATAGGTCATTGTAAGGTCATGGACTTGGGAGAGATAGCTACAAAGAAAGGGATAAATTCACTATTGTATCAATAACTAACATAACTATTACTACTGAGAGAAACATAATTAATACATCTTCAAATGTTCAAGCAGAATTGAGAATGTTTAGACTATTGACCAAAGATGACTGTGAGGTCTGATTGTAGTCATTTGTATTCAAGAAGGATAAATTTAAACAGGAAAAAGTGCACTGAGCCAACTAGAATAATCACAAAAAATGAAGAACTTAATACATTACAAGAAACTGCAAGAGTTCGGTATGTGTAACCTGTTTTTAAAAGTATAAGTTCTTATGCCCTCTGCTAGCTGGTAAGTCACAGCCCAAATCCAACTGCTCGGCCAAACAAGAGTAGATCCACTAAATCAGTGGTGTTTACACATGTTGTTAGACTGATTCGTGGGTGTGTTCTAGCTGTGACAAGCAACTGGATATAGTCCAAAGTTTCCCCTTAGTATGCATGTGGTAAAATAGCCCTGTGTCAGTGTTGCAACATCAAAAGAGGTGAAGTTGTTGCATCCCTAGAAATATTTTCCAGCTAGCATTTTCCAAAGTATTTTTATTCATAATATCCCCACTATTAAATGTCCACAAAAGTATTTTTAGAGTGGAGAGTTTGTAGAAAGACCACTATGTAGCATGAACGCAAGTTGTTTAGCAGTATGTTTATAAAACAGAAGGCTCAGGTTTCCCAAAACAGCAAGGTTTCCCAAAACAGCCAGCAAGGCCTCTGAGGTTGGTGGCAAGAAAAAATGTTTCTTTTGCTGTAGTTTCAGGCCCAGTGATCTTGGACAGAAAATTAAATGAGGTGTTCGTTATTTTTGGAGAAACGGGCCAGAGATGGGCAAGGGCTGAAGTGGTGTGATAGAAGGTTTACAAAGAGCACAGTAGTGTAGTAGGTATGCTCAAGGAGGTTTCTAAGTTTGGGGGTGATGCAGAAGATCTAGTAAAAGAATGTTTTAGGAGTCTGGGATTAAAACACTGTTTTATAAAGTCTGACAATACAGATTTTAGTCATGAGACATCTGAGAGCCTCTTTGCATTTTGGACACAGGAGTAACTTTGTGCTGTAAGCTTCTTCTCACTGGTTTTAAATAAGCAGAGCAGAATCCAGAAATGTATGGTTGTCAAGCACAGTTATCTCATCCATGGTTGCCAAGTATGGTTTTATCAAACGATTTCTTGAATGAGACGGGAGATTTGTTCCTTGTCTGATTAAGATGCTCAATGATTTAGTCTGAAAAGAAGACAAATATTGATCTTCTTGTCTTGAAATGGCTTTCAGACTTCTCCCAACCCTATGGTTTAACTTCTGTTTTCCCTGCGTATGGTTTCCTGACAACATAAAGGGTGTGGGGGAAAGGAAATGCTTGATAAACTGGGATTCCTTTAAATTATTTGAGAAGGGAAAAAAACTTGGTGATCCAGAAAATTCTGAGAATCCTAGTTTAGCAATTTAGGATTTTTTGCAATGCCTTGGATTCTGGCTTTCCTTGACTTTGTGGTAAGCAAACATGTTGTTGTTGTGTGCCTTCAGGTTGTTTCCAAATTATGGCGACCCTAAGGCAACCCGTAAGTTTTTGGCAAGATTTCTCCAGAGGGGTTTGCCTTTGCCTTCCTCTGAGGCTGAGAGAATGTGACTTACCCAAGGTCACCAGTGGGTTTCCATGGTCCAGCAATGGTTTGAACCCTGGTTTCTAGAGTCAATGTCCAGTGCTTAAACCACTTTACCATGCTGGCAAACATACTTGTTTGGCCTTGAAGATGAACCAGTTTAATTATATTATATATAACAATGTCAAAAGCAGACCTAATGGGTCTGTTATTAAATATGGGGACGTCAGTCTAGAGAAATTATTGCTTAATATGAAATACATATGAAGGAGTTTCTTTGTGCTTTTATTTATTATCTATTTAACAGTCAGGCCTTTGAAACTGCTGTTTAATATTACCTGGAAAGTATAATCATGGATTTTGGATAATTTATATATCGTCTGAATATATTTGGCATACCTTTTATTATTATTATTAGAGTCACCTGAAAATGTGAGGACTGTAGTCTTTAATGGGTGCTTAGCATATATGAGCTTAATTTGGAGCAGGCATATTGTGTTGATGCAGTGATTTGGTAGACAGTTATCTTCATGCATGTTATCTGCATGTTGTCCCAAGGCCATTTAAAAGAAAACACATAATAACTATAAAAGAAAAATTATTGTACGTAATTTTCAAAAATACTTTTTAAAAAATGTATTTTTATAATGCTTCATCCATTCATATCTGAAATTTGTTTCTATCTATGTATAATTGTGGATAACTCATCACAAACATCTGGACAGTTTCAGTGTGAGAGGAAAGTTCAGTGTGCATGTGTGAGCATATGTGTGTGGGATAAAAGCATTAATAAAACCAACAAGAACCTGTGGTCTTCCAGAGTTCGCTGAAGTGAAATTCTCCTAAGTCCTAGTTGACATAGCCAATGATGATAGGAGTTCCAGGGATGATGAGATTTGAAGCCCACTGCCTTCTACAGGGCTTCATATTTTCCCGTCCTGACACAGAGGTACACACAAATTCAATCTTTCATGACATATATTTAACCATAACAAAAACAAACATTTTAGGGCTAGCATTTTAGGCTTCTGTGTATACACTTTAGACTTCTTGCCATGCTGAAGTGCTATCTTCTAGAGTAGCCAACTTTCGCTGCCCAATCCACACAGCAGAGCTCCCATGGTGTCTTCACCATCCTTGTTTCCCAGAACTCCAAGAACGCTGAAGAACGATGGTGTGAATGGGAAAAAAATTATATTTTGCTACCTTTATGTTTTTCATTTATCAAACTTTTAGAATAAGTTAAAGAGCTGCACGTTATGTGTATTGCTGGAATTTATTTTATGTTTTTGGTTAAGGATATGCAGTGTAACCCTTTCCATATGTACATGGATATCTGTCTCATTAAACTCAGAAGGACTTATTCCTCACTACATGTCTTTAAGGGTTACATTCTTATTCCCCTTGCTGCGGAGCCTATTTTATTCTTGCTCATTGTAGCAACTGTATTTGTGTGTTTGGTGATAAGTTCAGTATATCCTTCAAAAATACTAACTCACAATTTTATCTTGGAAAAATGGGTTGCTGTGGCCCTACCAATTTTGTTGGGGTGCAGCTTCTATTTTACTCAACCATTGGACATGCTGGCTTGGACTGATGTGAGTTAAAATCTCAACAACATCCCCAGGGGTATAAATTTCCCATCCCATTATGCAGTATATGAATGTCTAGAAATATACTAGCATGAGAAAGTTTATCAGCCCCCTGTGTACAAGAAAGCTGGGGAGGACCAGGGAAGCTGTGAAACTTCATTAGTAAATAATGATATTAGTATTATAATCTTCATCAGACCCGCAAGAAAAAAGAATGATTTCAGAGGTTATTCTCTTGTTATATATATGCTGCTTAAGGTAAGCTAGACCTATAGAGGTTTGGATCAGTTTTGTCTATTATAACCAGCCTTCTCAGAGGCCTTTGCATTTCACAGTAAGGAGCCAGCACGTATTTGAGAAGGTCCAGAGAAAGTGATGGACATTCACTGTATTTTGACTCTAATGGATAATCTGGCATCAGTGATTAGAAGAGTTATGGCATTATGTAGACACGAGTCTAAAACCTCCTCTCATTCTATACCTTCACTAACACCATTACTGACAGGCAGGCTCCAGTTGGAGGTCATTGTAACCAACAACAGAAATTAGTATGTGTTTTTTCCCATTATGCTTGTCATTCAGCAATAAGAATTCCCACAAAAGGCAGTACATTAGACACTGGAGATGTTAAATGGACCTTTTGTTCTGTCTGTTTCTGAAAACACTCACCCTCTTAAAACCTTTTCTCCCCTCCTTCTTTTTCTCTCCCCTTCTTTTCTCTCTCTTTCTCTCTCTTTCTCTTTCTCTCTCTCTCCCCAGGACGGGACACTAATGTATTAGTCTACATTAAAAGGAGGCTGGCTATGTGTGCAAGAAAGCTGGGGAGGACCAGGGAAGCTGTGAAAATGATGAGAGATGTGAGTTTGGATTTGTGTTAACATTTGTCTATTACCATAATCAGTCAGACTGTAGATGCAGTGCTTGTTTTGTCTGTAGATCAAGCCTAACCTAGATACACACAACAATAAAAAATAGTCCTCATTTCTTTTTGCAGGCCTTTCCAGATACTGCACCTCACTCTCATACCTCAGAAGACTTTCTTGGGTTCATGTGCTTTTTTCCTACTTGTTCCCTGCTCCTCTCTCACCCTTTCATGACAAATAGAAACTTAATCTGATCCCTCCACTATTAGAATATGAGATGTCTCTTAGCGAACATGCCAAACCAAGCTTTCTCTAATGGATTCAATATCCATGGTAAAGGAGATCCTGCTTTCAAATAACTGGAGGATCTCCTGATTTGGATGTTGTATTTCATTATCCTAGTGGAGAAGGAGGAATATCAGCCCAAGTGCCACCCTTGATCTCACCATATGGGTAGAGGATGGAGGAAGAATGCCCATCAGGCTAGTGAAATATTCATTTTAAAAGGTACAACATGTTTCCTTTCTCACAGTAAAGGAAATCATTCCTAATTCAATTACTTTCTGATTTGGAAAATGTAAGTGAGGTGCTAGAGCCTACAAAAACTAGACTGGTGATAATATAACAATCGATACAGCGTAATATATTATACAAAAGCTTTAGTTTGGAATCCTAACATGACCACTGTTTCTTGTTTGGGAGAGTGTGATATCTAATGACTGATTACTGAGGCTTTGACATCTCTTCCCAAGCTCAACATCACTGCCTCTACTGTTTTCTGTTAATCTCAGCTGCTACTGATAGATTAGGTTGCCATATTTACTTATAATTCTAACATCATGTATGGGTGCTTGCATGCATAGGAACCACAGGGGAGCTAGCTCAGCCTCTTTCTTCCTAAACTGCTTTACATTTTATTAGCTCACTATCAGCGTAAACTGCTACTCCCTTGCTATCATTGTGACACTATAGGGTCATTGTGTCACTCTTGAGATCTAGTTGAAAGGAGCAGCATTCTCAAAATTATCATCATGACAGATGGTTATTAATGAAGAGGGGATGTCCATTTGATTTATTTCCCATCACAGAGCGATCTTAGGGCAGCCAACTGAGCCGTTAAAAAATTAGCCTTTTGTTCTGAGCCAAGTAAAGATTTTCACTTTGAAAGGAATGTGTTGTAGGTAGTGTTATGGCCAGATGAAGTTCTAGATTTTCTCCACATGAGTGATGTCCATTTTAGCAGT
The DNA here is from genome assembly GCA_948472985.1 of Iguana delicatissima. Classification (NCBI taxonomy): domain Eukaryota; kingdom Metazoa; phylum Chordata; class Lepidosauria; order Squamata; family Iguanidae; genus Iguana; species Iguana delicatissima. Next base: position 266,256 of record CAOKZL010002567.1, on the reverse strand, counting down.
TTCCAGAATCTTTGGAAACAGGGAAAATGCTAAGAATTTGTTTAAAAAGATGAAGAAAAATGTTCATCCTCAGCCTCCAAAAGAATGAGTGATGTCACCTCTGGGGAAATAAGATAGGCATTCAGCAAAAAGCTGACTTGTGAGAAATAACCGATAATTGTAAATTATTCAATAGATTTTGATTAAAATTTGTATGTGCAGCCTGATGTTTTATTTAAGAAACATTTCTCAAGCCCAATTTGCAAGAATTACCTAGAAGTGCCCATACAGTTTCAGATTTAAGGTGAGATCCTGCATCAAGGAGACGTAGCATAAAGTTCCGCTAGATTGAACTATGTCCCATCTCCCCCTTTCCATCCCATAGACTCACCATTATTCTGAAATCCCATTCCTGGACATGAGCACATAATGGTCAAGGGAAGGCAGGAGACAGCTGAGGATAATTTGCTCTGTTCTGAGAACTGGATGCACAACAATGACATCATCATCAGCAAAAAACTCTGTGTGTCCCAGAAGATTCTGGCATTGCTGTGCGTCCAGTTTTCAGAACATAGCCTGATGATCCTTGGCTGCTTTCCATCCTGCCTTGGCCATTATGTGGCTGTATCAAGGGGGCTGTAGGAAAACAATAATGTCAAGGTGTTTGATCATTGAACAAGGGAAGTAGTTCCTCTCTCTGTAGTGAAAATAAGATGAACGAAAAATATGTAGGCATAATTTGGACTTATACTTGCAGCACTAATGGGATGTGAGCCTTAATTTTCTAGTTTTCAGAGTTATGACAGTATTTACATTTGCTTTGTAGGTACACTTTTAAAAACATTCTCCTTTCCTTGAGAGGCTTTATTCCATTGAAATTACTGTCATTCTTTGCTGAAATGTTGCCATAACCTTGATACATGACATACTTTATAGGTGATCCCAATGTTTAAAAAAATAGATACTATATTATCTATGTTTTGCCTGCCTGCCTGTTTGCTAACCTTACTAAAAATGAAATGGAAATGAAATTCATTCCCACTATTGACATTTGAAATCTTCACAAGAGGCTTTGTTGATTAGCCAGGAATCCAGTCCTTAGCTCATCCCAGTGTTTGAACGCATACATACTTTTTCATTCTTTTTCTTTCTAACTATGGTTTGTATAGAGGGAATGTACTAACCTGAGGATCCAGGCTTTCTGGGATATATTCCAGGGACATTCACATGATTTTAAACAAAAACAAATTTTGTCTCAGTCCCATTTATAATGTCATTGTTTAGTAAGGAATATTGCCCAGAAGCTTTTTCATTTTTTGTACTCTTGACCACTCCCATAATGAGTTCCTGTAGGGTGATTTTTGAAAAGGCAGCATCCCAGATCCCTCTTAACTTGCTGCTCCTTTCATGGTTGTATCCTGTGTGACACAGCAGATAGTTCAACATGGAGTTACACTGCAAAATGCCCACAGCACAGAGAATGTGATCGGGTAAAGCTCTACTGGAATCATGGTCTGTATCAAGACTGGAAGCAGTCTTGATATAGACCTTCACAAGGGGACCATCTGGAAAACTTGGATCCCTGGGCGCTGGCAGCAGCCTAGTTCTGCTCAACACATGGATATGTACACTTAAAGTCTGAAAAATAGTTTGTCTTCAGCAGATTTAAAGTTAAATTGCACAATACCCTGTGTATTTCCTTTTGATTTAGTAGAGGACTGTAGTGAACAGATAGTTTCATTCTTAGAGCAATACTTCATTTACATTATTTTTTCAGTCTGCTGGCCCACCATATTTCATGGTGATTTAGTTAAAAAAAAAATTCCACTTCAGAAAAGAGAAAGCAGTCAGCCTCAGTTTGAGAATGAGAGTCCCCATTTTGTCTATCTGTGTGTTCTTATTGGATTACACTTACTCTGAGAGAGCAAAGTGACACCTGCTTTCACAATTGCAATCCAAATTGACCTAAGCATAAGTGCAAGTCAGACTTGAAAAAATAAAAAGAATCCTTTTCTGATGGAATTATGTTGATTTGCAAGTCCTGCTGTCTAGACAATGCACATGTCTGTGCTGTCGTCTCATGCCCATGCCTGTCAGTTTGGCAGAGAATGTTACAAGGTGGGGCAGAGGTGGGGTGCAGGGAAGATATTTTTAGTCAAAATGAAAGAAAATGAACTATGAAAAAAGAGTTGGGGTGTAACGTATTTCTAATTTGTCACCAGTCTTCTATATTATTTTCTGGCTTAGAAAATCCTAGCTTCCTAGTAATGATTTGTGTGCATGATAACACAATGGCAGCTACATTGATTCCGTTGTTTGCAACTCACATTTTGTGTTCATTAGATTGTTTAGCATTAAACTGAATTCCTCTGTTTACAGTTAATTACATAAATCACATAATATCTCCCAGTGTCGTCAGTTTGATAGTTAAAAGGGCTGTTATTCACCCTTCCCCCTGAGCCCTTGTAGGCATGATGAATTAAGAAGAAATTTGCTAGATTGTGAGTGCTTTCCTCATTCTCTTCACTGTGCATAGAAAAAGAATATTGATTTGTTATTGCTCAAGCATTACTTTTTGTTCTCTAGTTTTTCTTTATGGATCCCAGTAGCCCACTATTTCAGGGCTGAAAGCCCCCCCCATTCTTTCAGCTCAGGATATGGGATTTTAACTCTTTTTTAACAAGAGAGAAATGGGAATAGTCAGGGTTAGGTCGTATCCCAATTTAAAAGAGACAGTTTTTCCAATCCCGCTAAGAGGAGACATTCTTTTATCATAATTTTCTTTGCCTAATCATTACAGTGACCACTGGAGCCTTATGTTGGTCTTAGAGTTAGTATAACACTTTTTTTGTCAGTGGAGTACAATTTGAGGCAGGACTTGGAGCTTTCCTTAAGTCTCTGGACTTGGCTCTAGAAAACTAGCAATAGTAATGGTAAAGAAGATGTTTTTCAGCATACGAAAATTGTTTCTCTTGCCCCTAATAAATGAGGTCAGTTCCCATGAGTATAAAATTAAAGGACATAATTTCCAACCAGGCAATACCTTGGGGATGAACCACACTATCGGTACAGAATGTGGCTAACCCTCAACAAAACAAATCACAAATAATTGTTTAAGATAAGTAACCAAGGCAAATGGCAAGCCAGGATGTACTTTGTTGTGCCACTGAGATAATGCTGAAGTATGCCTTTTCACCATTTAAGGGTGTTCAGTTTGTTTTATGTTGTCATCTGCAATATTAGAAGAGTCCAGCATGGCTGGTCCTTCCTCTAGGCAGAGTGAGAGGCAACTGTCTCAAGTGGCAAAAACTGTGAGACAGCAGTGTTATACTCCCGACTATTCTTCCTGAGCTCTCTGTCCATCTTCTGTCTCAGAAGACAGTTATATGTGTCACACAGCTTAGCCTGGACATCTTAAATTAGCCTGCTGCCCTCAGGTATGATGAAGAATCCTAAAATTTAACAGTTAGTCTGGTTGGCTTTTATAAATAAATGGAGTGTAAATGGAGTATAAGAGGGTGCCATCTTGTTTTTATTCTTAGACAGCAAAGTGTGGTGGGTCCTTCCTGAGTTGTGGATCAGATATTTTGAATGAAGCAATGACTTGGGAAGGTAATTGTTTTTGGAACTGGAGATGTCTGATGTAGGATCAACATCACTGTTACCAGTTTGTCTATGACGAAAATTTTGTTAGTAAACAGGGAAATTGGACCTGAATAAAATTTAGGCTGGTGCCATCTCTACCCCACCTCCTCTAGTTTTAAAGGAGTCCTATCAGAATGCAAATTGGGCTCATCTCCCAAACCCATTCTGCTAAAAGAGAGTTATTCTTCATGTACCTTTAAGACTCCTGTTTGGAAAAGAGTGGCAGTAGCAGTTAGTTTCTGGAAATGTGTACCAAAGAATATGTGTGGTTGGGTATTCCTGCCCATACTTAGTCCCCATGCTGAAAGACACTGAGATAATCTGAAGAGAAGCAACTGGCTTCAGTCCCAACTCCAGCCAAATGAGGACTGGTACTTCAACTCCTCTCTAAAATATCAGCATTTCCCTGGAAGCCTGAGAACAACATTTTTGTACTGCCATTGGCCTCTGACATTTTGTGGGCTTGCAAAGAAATGGGTACATTTGTGGATCACACCATCTATTATTGTTGTTGAGAAAGGAAGCTCTATTGTGTGTAGAGATCCCTTCCTAGCCTTCTCTCCATATTCTGTGTTGTCCTGCTATATCTATACACACAGTGCACACTATAGGAATGTAGGGAATGATTTTTATATAACACTAAAGGAATATCACTCAAAGAATGTAATGCCAAATGAAGGACCTTGAGACTAAGCTCAGTCAGTACATCAGAATGAAAAAAAAGAAGCAATGAAGGAACGTACAGAATGTCTTCGTATCTCACATAAGCATAGACAATTATATAAGCACAGGGAAACAATACTGTATAATATATTAATAGCACACTTCAAATAACATCTAGTCCCATGTACTTTGAAGAATCTTCAGTTTTAAGGTTGAAAATATGCTGACCTGAATCAGATATATTTCAAACATGTGTTCAGCAGTTGTGATTTTTAAGCCATTGTGACCTTTATGGATGACCTGGCATGATGTAGTGCAAGTTCCCCAAAATGTTCCTACATCTTCATCCAGTGTGGCAATAGAACTACAGGGCCAGCATGACAGATGTTTGTTCCTTACCCTCCTTGCTGCAGCACTTACAGATTTCTTAAAACCAATTCTAGTGCTTCCCAGACCTCTGGATCAGGTTTTGGGGTTGCTTCGGGGACTGCAGTAAAAAGGGAAGATGGCCCTGCTGCTTGTTTCTTCCCTTGGCTTTTCAGCAATCTTGTTAACATAGTCCAGAACCTCTTGCTCTGTACTCTTCTCCAACATAAATTTTAGGTGGAACTTACTTAAGTTTGGTTTTGCGTGGTGGTCCACAACCATGAACTCAGCTTATCAATAGTAATGTTGTTGTGTGCCTTCAGGTCATTTCTGACTTATGGCTACTCTAAGGTGAACCTATCAAGGCATTTCTGGGGCTGAGAGTATGTGATATGGCCAAGGTTACCCAGTGGATTTCCATGGCCAAGCGGGGAATCAAACCCTAATCTGCAGGGTTATAGTCCAGTGCTCAAACCACTACACTGTCCTTAATTATTATTAATCATGAATTTGTAATGATTGATAAACAAAGCAAATAGAAGAAAGAGTACATTTACAAGCCAGAAAAATGCCAGATTTTGTTGACTTCCCCAAGGGAGCTTTATTTGGCCAAAATTTTAAAACTAGTTAACTTAGATTCTTGAAGTCTCCTGTACTTTTTTTTAAAATGGTGAATTGTTTCATAAAACCAGTGCTATTTTAATGACTTACTAACATATTTATTTGGGAGAGAAAAGTTGGTGGAACAATATTTAGCTGATCTATTTTAAACTGTGGGAACTCCTAAATTTAAGTAGTTTCTTCTCCAACTGTTATGGTTACAAAGTTCTCAGAATGAGGTTGCAGAATGAGGTCTATGTGAAGTACTAAAGAGTAATACCATGAAATGGAGTATGTTCCATAAATTTTTCTTTAAACATAATTTGACTTGTAACCCAGTATGCTCATGAACATTTGCCTAAATAAACTGGCCTTTCAAATATTGCATGTAGGCTGGCTGGCAGAGTTGTTTGTAATTCAAGTCTTCTTCTTCTTCAACTTTGTTTTTTAAACCTAGCATAGGTCATTGTTCTTTCCAAAGAACTATACTGGAAGCCAGGGGAAAGATGACCTGAGTCTTCAGAAAGCACTGATCAAGCACAACAGCAACTGAATACTGTATATACATATATATATTGTTGTTGTTTTGTGCCTTCAAGTAATTTCCTAATTAGGGCAACCCGAAAGCGAACCTATTATAGGGTTTTCTCAGGCTTAAAGTGTGTGACGCCCACTGGTCTCCAGGGTCATAGTCCGATGCTGAAACCACTACACCATACTGGCTCTCATTTGTGTGCATGTGTGTGTGCATAAAACTCAGAACGATAATTTAAAACTTGATTTCAGGATTTCAGTGTTGCAGGATTCCAGCAAAGTCTGAACAATTTTCTTTCTTTTTCCTTTTTCTTTTTCAGTTAATGAAAGAATTCCCTCTTCTTAGCATGTTCAATATCCATGAAAATTTGCTAGAAGCTCTGCTGGAGTTACAAGCATATGCAGATGTTCAGGCAGTTTTAGCAAAATATGATGGTGAGTAATAGTTTCTCTGAGTACAGCTATCTCTGTGTATGTGAATAAAAGAGAGAAGAGAGAACAATTTCCTATGACAAAATCACTTTCTTGGGCGAATTGCAGCCTCTGACTATAGTTATATTACAAAGTGCTCTTAAGCAATTCTAGCTTTTACCCTAAGCTCTCATATAATACCATGTTCTCCATAATGTGGAGAACTTGTTTCTATGGCACTCCAGGAGGGTGAGTATATAGATCATAGAAATAAATAACATTCTCCCTCATTCTTCTGGTTTTTTTCCAGGCCTTATAAGGATTTGATCAACTCTAGTAGGAATGAACCTGCTGATGATCTATGAGTGACTTTGGCTTTTTTATTTGCTTTGTAGCCTTGTGGAAACTTGTTCCTTTGGCATAACCACAATTTAAGATTAAATGAGAAGTACATAAATTAGAAATATACCATCCTTTTCTTTTCTTTTCTTTTTTTCTTCTTCTACTGGTCACGATGCCCAGACTGTGGCATATGCCCCCAAGGGGTCATTTCTGGGGAAGACATGAAGTTCTGCTGGGAGGAAAGAAAGGATCCTGCACTGTCCAAAGCCAGAGACTTTCTCCTTCCAAGAGTAGTGGTTTATCTTTCTAGCCTGGCAACCTGCTAACATGCAAAACTGGAGATGAGCAGGGAGCAGTAATTTTCTTTTGGCCATTTCCTGGCAGGTTTGTTTTAGAAGAATATCTCTCCTTATTTTTTTCTATAAACTGCTCAGAGAAATACTGTAAATTTTGGATAGTAGATATACACTGTAATGAAATGAAGGCATATTTTACAGTTCTCTTCTAGTGCTGGAGAATTAATACCTATTTTGTACTTGCTTGCCCAACAGAGGCTGGCACGATGCAGTTGTTGAGAATTTTGTGTGTGTTCCTGCTAAACACAGTGCTGTTGGAGGCTTAGAGCATGCTCAGACTGAAACATAAATTTTGAAGGAACCCAAAGGCTGAGAAATGTTGCAGGATGCTGGATCGTTAGGGTAGCCATCTCTGAACATTCTGATTTAATACATCTTCTGTGTCAGGCTTCTTTTTCCATGCATATTTGTGAGATGTCCTTTGAATCTCTGCCAAGCCTCTGATGTAAAATACTTCTCTGGCAGGATCACTATGCATACATTTCTGAATAATCTTTGGTGGTTACATTGCAGAGTGTTCCTCCCCTATTCCCTGCAACCTATTACACAGGAAACTTTATATTCCTACAAAATTCATCCCTAGGCATTCTTTCTGTGAGATCCATCTGCAGCTGGGCTTCTGTCACCGCAAATTCTTATTTGCCATTGTTCTTTAATTTGTTACTTTTACTAGAGAAATATTAGACAAAGTTTCTACCGAAACCCCAGGGAAAATATGCCTCTGGGTGGAAATGCATTTGAGCATAAATTCAGAGATTAGATTAAAGGAGAAAAACATTAGTGACAGTAGATGAACTCTGAAACCATAATGTTTTGCCTTGGCAACAATGCAAGCTTGGCCACTGAATTCCCCCCTCTTAACCATATAGACATCATCGTGTTGCCAGATGTGAAGTGCAAAACACCAGTCTGATGAGACACTATATGCTTAAAAAGATGCCGTTTATTAGGTTTTTCTTGGCCAGATAAAATCTGTGCAATGGACAAGACAGAAAGATTAAGTTAGTCCAGAGTTGTATATTTCAATAAAGGTCATGGTACTTGATGCTGTTGAGCTTGAAAATGAGCCAAGAAGCACTCTACGTATTGTGAATGCCATTCATTTCCCACCTGTTGTGCCGCACCAAGCATTTATTAGTTGCTGAAGAAGCCACTAGTTAGCTGCTTCTGGGATTATTTATGTAAGCTTTGCACTGGGGCTTCTAAGTTGGTGGACTTTTTTTCTTATTACTACACTGATAAACTCTCTCAGATAAGCTGGAACAGCTCACTCTTATCATCCTCCTGCAAAGATAAGTGGAAATCTTTGTAAACAAGGATTCTCAAAATACCACTTCTTAACTGCTTAATTAGTACTCTTACTCTTGAGAGACTTTGGCCTAATGGTAGAGATCCCAAATTCTAAATCCACCTTGCATATCTGATTAAAAAGAATCTGGACTATTAGGCTCCAAAGAGCAGCTAGTTGAGTCAGAGACTATAGCAATCCATTTTCCATAGACTAGATCAGGGATGAGGAAAATGCAGCCTGTGGGCCATTTTTGTGGCTCTGAAGGAACCAAGCAGCACAGACGGAACACAGACCTAGGTATATTATAAGCAGTATGTTTCCTTTGCTACCAGAAAATACATTTAAAAATATATATATAAAAAGAAAAGCAAATCCATTTCCTTGGGGATATGGGGCCTTGGGTTCTCCTACCTGTTTTATACAAAAATTGCTGACAATGCAGCAATTGTGTCAGGTTAGGAAACCCAAGCCCCTACATCCCCGTGGATATTGATATGTTTTTGTGTACTTTTTAAAAATGTGATTTTTGGTAACAAAAGAAACATAAGCATTACCTAGGTCTCTGTTCAATAATTTGATTGACTGGGAAGTGCAGGAGTCCTAAAGTCCTAAATTGGGTAGATCTCTGGGTGCTGGGGAGCCCCTTAATAACAAAGGAACTGTTTCAATCTTGTGCAAAAGAACAATGAAACCACCACAGTAGCAATAGTGATGCTAATGTGCTATCCTGTATTTTGGGAAATGGAACAAGTCAATTTTGCAATGTTGCCTGTTGGCTATAATTCCATTATGACTTTCTATTAGATTGGAGCACCCATACTCAGATAACTCAGATAAAGATGTGTCTGTGTTGTTGTCATTTAACTTTGTTGAAGGGCATCTTGCTCATGTGAAATAACACTGTCCACAGGATTCATAGTTATACAAAAACATCCTCAATCTTCAGGTTTTACTGTGACACCAAATTGTTTTCCATTAAAACAGCTATTTCTAATGGTACTAAGTGCATGTTATTCATTAACCTCAGTAAGGACATATTCTGGCTGTTTGCTTCTGATCTCAGTAGTGCAGTGAAAATGGAAATCTTAAGATCTTTGCTTCTCAAAGGATCTGTTGCCACAAAGGATCTCAGTGTTCATGTAATAGTATTTTCTGGAAAAGTACTGGCAAAATATCTTGCTTTTTTAAGGAAAATGCACTGCCCCACTTGTTTTATCATAAGTGAGCATCCTAAACAAAAGCTCATCTTTGGCATTTGAGCTAGGCCTTAGAGACATAAATAGATTTGAAACACAGAACAGAACTGCTGGCTGAGGTAGGCACTATGGTCTGACCACATTTATTTATTTATCTTCTCCAGTCACATATCACATGGGTGCCAGGGATGGTTCTTACTGTAACCTAAAAAGGGTGCGTAGGTAAATAAATCTGAATTTTTGCCCACCTTAGCTCTGCATGGCCTCTCACTTTTCTCCCAGGCAGCTCATTTCCAGTAGATGTATGTATGAACTGCCTTTCGCCCATAAGGGACTCCAGGATGGTATTATACGTAAAACAGACAAATTCAAATCTAGTATCTGTTCTCTAAATCTAATTGCCAGCCCAACTAGAGTAAACCCTTACTTCAGTCAATGGCACTGACAAAAGTGTTAACTTATCATTCTGCATTTGCTTCAGTTAGACCTAGCGATTGGATTTAACCTGATAGAAGAGTACACAGTACATATAGGAGACACAACCAACAACACTTAAAATGCATGGAAAAAAAACTATTAATCACATATAAATTGGTTAAGAAGTAGATTTATGAATTTTCTTCATTGCTTAAAAATATTGAGGAATTACAAAATGCTGTATTCTAATAGCAATAATGGAAAGAATACAAATGTCCTAATGAACTGCCGGATTTGATTTTGTTAAGCTTAAGGGCACATCCTCACTTTTTTTTTCTCCCACAGATATAAGTTTACCCAAATCAGCAACAATATGCTATACAGCTGCTCTTCTCAAAGCAAGAGCCGTCTCTGACAAGTAAGTCTAGAACTTCCATGCATTCGGTGAACTTGGCTAATGTTTAACATCTTTCATAGCTGAAGGACACTTCGCCCTAGCAAGAACAAGTCTGTGCTGTCTATAAGTTTGCAATATATTCTGAATAGCCAAAAAAGGATTGTATGCTTTTGATGTCACAGAATGAATATTACTTAAGTTTCATACTTGTGTACTGCATGCATTACAGCAACAGTCATTATCTACCTATTATTGCATTGGTTTAGAAGAAAACCCACACAACTAGGAAATGAGTTTTTGTTGGCTGCCTTTCTCTTGTGTCCGTAAAAATAACATAAATGTAGTTCTGGCATCTTATCCTGACCAGCAGGTCAATCACTGTGTGTTTGGGAGTGTGGGAATTGTTATTTCTTTGTGGCAGAGAGCCCAACCATTTACTGTGTAAGAGTTCCTGGCAGGCAAGGGATGCATTACTGTTGTGGTCTGTAAGGAGCAGAGTGTTTAGCCATCCCACTTTGCTACTGCCAAAGTTGAGAAAAGATGCAGGGATTCCACAGATTGGGGTAATCTGCGTCACTTTGAAGGAATGGGCTCCTGTGAGCCATGTTCTGTTCTGAGGTGGAAGCGCTCAGATCCTAAGAAGGGGTCACAGCACGTACAAGTGACCTGGGTGCTAAGAGTGTGGCCCAAGCAGAGTGGGAAAGCCTGCTTTCCTTCCTGCTTTTTTTGCAGTTTTGCTGTGAATAGTGTCTGTGCACTTCAAGACCTGAGTAATTTTTTTTCTTTCATTCTTTTTGTCCTGTAGATCGCCAGTACCAACTGCAACATCTTTCCTCCCTACACAGCGACTCCAGCTTGGGAGGGCAGGGCTAGGTTTCCCTGTGGTGTCTGCCTGCCAAGTACAGCTATGGAGTTAGCCGTGGGGTGTGAGGTGAGAAAGAGATTGCATGGTCTGGGTATCCACCCCTCCCCATTCACTGGGGCAGATGATATTTGCCCACAGTTATAGGTATACACCCTACCAGAAAAGACTGCAGCCGAAAGTAGATCACCCACTACTTCTGCACCAAGTTTAATCTCAGCCTGTCCCAGTGGCATTGGGCTGAGAAATCCTCTAAAGCCTTTCCAAAACATTTTTTTTAAAAACCCCTCTTGAATAATTGCTGGCATAATTTTCCTTTCCCATTCCCATCCTTAAGAGGTTTTTGTCCTGATTTTTTTAAAAAAGAAAGAACAGAAATGAAAAGCACATAAAGCAAATTTAGAATGGAAGAGAAAGGAAGAGAAAAAGAGAAAAGTGACTGCATCAACATTGTCTTTAATTAGTTGCAAATATGCTTCTAACTTATGCTGGGATTTTGCTTTTATGTAATTTGGTTGTTTAGAATGTCCTTTTGCACTGGAGGATTGGGAGAGAGTTAAGAAAACTTGCCAATACTGGCTTCACAGACCCCTGTTACTTATATCCTCCTTTTAAAATTCCTTCCTCTGGTGCTGATGTTGACCTCTACACTTCTGTTTCCTTTCTTCTGCCTGCATAGGTTTTCTCCTGAGGCAGCTTCAAGACGAGGACTGAGCACAGCAGAAATGAATGCAGTAGAAGCTATTCACAGAGCAGTAGAATTTAATCCACATGTGCCAAAAGTGAGTTTGAGTCTCTTCTACTTCTTGAAGCAAGAACCAAGATGAGCTTGATAAGTTAATAGGAAGGACTGGGGTACAGCACAGTACTTACAGTCATTTAGTACAATAAGGCAACTAGGTTTTCAGGTGAGTGCTCTCCACAAACCCTGGAGAACGTACTTCCTGTATCGCTCCACACAACAGCCCCAAACATATTTTTATTTGTTTTAACTTAAAAAATCAGAGTGCAGATGGGTGCCATCAATGCACTGTCACTTGGTCATCAGCAATATCATTATATGGAAAGCAGAGAGCTTCTACTCTAAAAAAAAAAAATCACACCTGGGTTTATCAAGAAGTACAAAACTAAGAGATTGTGTATCTGAAAAACTAGCTCACAGGAACTCTTTGAAGCCTACATTAGAAGGAAAATTATCTTCACTTTCTGCTTCTATCAGAGTATCCTTTTTCTCATATACCTTTGCCTCAAATCAGCATACAGCCATGAAAGCTGAAATCCTAGATGTGCTTAATAGACAGCCAGCCTATTGAGTGTAGCTGGTGGTCTTCTGAGTAGATGCATGGCATTTCACTGTCAGTGAAGCCCTATGCTTCAGGCTAAATCAGGGCTAAATTTCTGTACTTTTCAGATTTCCCAGCACAATTTGGGAGGGCATGACTGAGCAGGCAAGAACACTGTAGGTACAACTTCCGTGTTTAGCCTCACCTCTACCACCTCCTCCTTTTGTGCTCACGCAGATGGTGTGAGTGCCTCAGTTGAGCTAGCATCACTATAAATTTATGAAAGGCCTTGGCAAATCTTTGAAAAATGTTTTTTCAGGTTACCTTTTTTAGTATCTTATTTAAACTGAAGTAGTGCTAGTAGTATAGGCCTATGATATGCATGGCTAATAACCATGCCAATATAGAGATTCACTTTAGTGATTCCCTATAGCACACTAAACATTTTTCATTTAGTTGTATATACACGTAGCAGTATGCCAACAAGAGTGCCTCATGCCCTTTGTAAATAGCTCTCTACAGTATGAGAGGTGGGATAGAAATAAATTTTATTATTATTATAAAGTGTACATAATTGATCTTGAGAATACACGTCATGTGCACTGTATAAACTAATCACATGGCCTGTGTGCTGCACAAGGTCCTGAGAGGGTCCCTTGTGGCCCTTGCTTCCCCCAGCCTCCTGAACCCCAATTTTTTGGGAAAAGAAATTCAGCCAAAAACAGACTCTAGGGAGATTTTGTTTTGTTTTGTTTTGTTCATAAAGCATGTTTTTCCACCTCACTCTGAAACTCTGGGGAAAAAAATCTGAAAATCAGTAGAAAGGATCTTGAGTGCATCCTGCTGAGGGGTCTACAGGAGCTGAAAATGGTTCTCCAACCTTTGGACAGTGTCTACGTCTATTGTATACACAGTAAAAAATGGGGGCAAAGTCTGTACAGCTTCTCATATATTGTGGGTATTGCCCGAGGCGTAGACAGTGGAAATGGTTCTTTGTATAGTCCACTAGCTTATATACCTGGTGTTGCCTGAGATTTTATTTTCTCATAGGTAATACTTGTTAGAAAGATTTGAGATCCTGTGTCTGTAATTCCCCAAACTGTCTTGTCCAGTACCTGTAACTTTTCCCCATATTCCCCAATCCAATCTGTATTCAGAGTTATTAACATACAGAGGTTGGGTTGCTGAGGGAATACACTGTCCTCCTCCTTCTGGCTGCTGGGCCTCATCTCCATAGCAGCTGGCCTATTCCAGAGCTCTCTAGCTGAGAATTCTAAAGGCCCCTCTCTAAACTGCAAACCCCAGGATTCCATAGAATCTTCTTAGGCAGCCAGTCATATGAAGTCTTTGCCTGATGCAGGCAAACAGACAAACTTTGACTTTTATATATTAGATTAGTAGCCCTCTCTGATAAGGGCTGCTCATGTAAATGTGGTTCTTAAATAGTATTCCTATTACTGTGACATAGATGAACCCTTATAACAGTAGTCATATATATTTACAGGACAGGATCCAGTATTAGTTATGCTTAGAAATAGAGCTGTTCCTACCATTTAGGCAGAGTAGAGCAGGAGATTTGAAGTATCATAAAAAAAAGCATGTTAGTCACCTTAGCTTGTTGTAATATTTTTCCCATCGAGGAGAGCAAGAGATGTTTGTGGGACCTTCTGTTTCATGTTATCAAAATTTGCTTTAAGTACTGTTAGTTAAGAGGCTGGGAGTGCCATTTGCTGTTCCACCTCAGGCATTTTGGGATCACTTTGTTAGACGAAGCCTGCTGAAGTCAGACATGAGTGATTTAAGTTCCCTTAATTTAAGTGGGCGTATCCTAACTATTACTAAAGCTGAGTATTATTTGGAGAAGTTCTAACAGTTAACATATTTGTTTAGAATAAATATGGGCTAGAATCCTGTTCAGTATTTATGACATTGTAAGCTGGATTTACTATCTCCTTTAACTTTTTATGTTCACATTTATGGTCATTAATAGATGAACGTAATCCAAAACACCTACCTTTTTTATCCAGGCAGCACCCCAGAGAAAGGATTTTGAAGGTACTTCAGATTGGGGTGCTGGGAAATGATAACTGCAATGCTCTTCTGGGCACAGGGTATGTTGAGAGCAGTTGCAGCAAGACCCCAGGCGTCTCTCCAGCTGCCTGTCTCAACATGCTCTGTGACCAGGAGAGCACTACAGTCATCATTCCTCAGTGCCTTGGTCTCCAATACCTTGGAAACCCTTTTGGTTGGGGCACTGCTTGTCTTAAGAGGTAGGATTTTGGGAAGTAGATTCAGCAGAAGTATCTACAATGATGGAGTTCTATTGTTGTAGCTACATTTGCTGATTACAGGATCTCAGCCATGTTTGGTTTATTTTTAGAAACAGTGACCAGATGTTCAAGTATTAGTCTAAACCTCTGAACCAGAAGTGTGTTTTCCACATTAGTTATAAAACGTTAATAAATAGCTAGTAATCACCAGTACTTGGATTCAGAGAAGTGATATTCAGAATAACCATTCTGAAGAAGAAGCGTGGTAGAAATCCATAGGATGATTTGCACTACTTGCAGTGCAGATCTGTGCATATTTACTTATATGTAAGTCCTAGTAAGTTCAGGGGGGCTTACTTCTGTTCAGTAGGTATAGAATTGGCCTTAGGGTTAGAGCCAGCTCACGTGCCTGGAAATGAACATGCAGCTGAGCCCTCATGTTCATCCTGGATCCAATTCAGATCATTAGTCAAACATCAAACTGTAAAGCACTTTCATTGTCTCTGTATCTGTAGAAATATCTCCAATTATAAATGTTTGAGGTCAAAACTATTCTAATTAAATCGTGGTCTGGAACTAAGTCTTAGTCCCAGCTACAGTAGACAAGTTGAATCAATGTATCTTACATAAGCATTGATTTACCACTTTCTTGTTGATGCTCTAACTGTTCCTAAGAATTTCATTTCAGCCTGGGCTTTCTGCTATTTTTCTCATTATTATCATTTTGCCTTTCCTGTATTGTTATATGATTGTTTCAGTTCTGAATTGCTGAATATGCAATGCTCTCTGGATAGTTCCTGAAACAAAGGTGAAGTCCTAGAATGTAATACAAAAAATAAACATGGACAGAGATTTTACATAGCAGTCTACATTTTGTGACTTTACAAATCCATAGTTTCATTGCAGAAATGGAATGAAACCCTGGTAGCGAATGGTGAAGAGGTGTATCTGGGAACCGGCAAGAGTGTGCTGATGGATATCAGGTCTCCCAATACACATTGGGTGTTCCTGGAGTGCTCCAGAACTTCCTAGCCAGTGTCCAGAATCACATTGGGAGTGCCTGCATGTCCATCAGTGTCCACTGTACATTGGGATTTTGGCACATCAGTCACTAACTGGCTACCATTGCGCAATGAACGGCCGTACATTGTAATGCCATGACAGCCTCTAGGTGAATACGGATGTTGTGAAACTGCTGTTTTATTTCCTGCACATGATAAATCCACTTACAAAGATGCAAGTTCCAATCAGTTTTTTTTAAAGTTACAAAAGAAAAATAAAGGAAAATCAACAGCAGCACTTAAATCTAGAAAACTATTCTTATTTTTAAAATTAGGCATTAAACTTGGGAGAATAAAAATAGATTTTTACCTAATGCCCAAAAAATTAGAACACAGTCTCTTCCAAGAGAGTGTTCTGTAATCAAGATAGCATCACCAAAAAGGCTATAGAGTAAAGAAGATCTTACCCAATATTTTCTTTTGGTTCCCCCAAGGAATTAATGAGCACACCTCTTGCCATCTGTGAGCATATTTTAGTACCATAGTCTCTCCAGATTTGCGAGGATTAGGGGCACAGAACTGTTGCAAAAGTGGAAAAAATCACTTCTACCCCTGTGATTCCCTTCTAGAGCTCCCCCTCCCATTCCTTTGCCTCTGGCCCCAGTGTTGGGGGTCAGGGGAGAAAAAAGACACAATAAAGGGCTTACTGGTACTTTCCCCTCAAAGGGAGAAGAGCACATTTCTTCCTTCTGGTTACTTCTAGTTACTTTGGGTGGCCATCTTGAAAAGGGAGCGGTAAGAGCAAAGAGAGCACCTGACCAATCAGTAGTCATTACATAGCAGAAAGTGCAGCCAGATGGGAAAGAGGACGTGCCTCCAGCAGTGGGAGCGGGGCTTTGCTCACCCAAAGAGAAAAAAAGTCCATTTTAAATAAAAGCCTGGAAAGCTTGTGGTGAGGAATGCAAGGGAATGGGAGGAAGCAAGCACGTGCCTTGCAAATAATCAAATTTGTGAAAGTCAAACCCACTAATGTAAAGGGAGGACTGTACTTGGTATACATCTGTAATTTGGTATCATATGAAGCTGATGAATTTTCAAGCTTGGTATAATGTTTAACAGATCAGATCATCTGCATTGCTGGAGACCCAAGTAGAAACCTTGTCCATTGCAAAGTTTCAAGTGAGGACTGTTCTGTCATACCCTTAAAATAATTGAAATAATACGCTATCTTTCTGTTGCAGTATCTTCTAGAAATGAAAAGCTTAATACTGCCTCCTGAACATATTTTGAAGAGAGGCGACAGCGAAGCAATAGCGTATGCTTTCTTTCACCTTCAGCACTGGAAAAGGGTCGAGGGGGCGCTGAATCTCTTACATTGTACGTGGGAAGGCAGTAAGTAATTCACTTTTTAAGAGGTATATGGCAAGAGATAAATGCTGAATGCTGCCATTGTTCACTTTCGTTTTATATGCTTAAATAACCTAAAAGCACCAGATCCTGGCTGAACTTGGAAGCTAAGCAAGGTCATCTCTGGTTAGGAGATCCAGTAGGTGGCTCTTGTTTGTGAAAAATTAATCATTCCATAATCTTGAAGTAGACAGCTTCTCTTGGAAGCTAAGCAGGGTCATCTCTGGTTAGGACATGTATGGGAGACTACCAACAAATACCAGATGCTGTGGGCTATATTTCAGAGGAAGGAATTGGCAGAACCACCTTTGAGTATTCCTTGCCTAAGGAAGTCCTATGAATTTCTTGGAGTTGCCATAAATTGACAGGCAACTTGAAGGTGCATAAACACCCACATGGAGACCACTTTGCAGTGGAAAGCCTGTGCACCATTCTAAGTTGGTCATACTAATGCCTGGTCTAGCAATGTCTTCTTGTACAAACAGAGGTTCCATTGCAGGCCAGTAGTCTCTCCTGGTTATTCCTGTTTGTTGAAAGAGGGGAGACTTTTAACATAAATAGACTTTATATTTATAATTAGTATATAAATTTTGTATCTGCAGTGTTGGAGCAGTAACACAGAGAAGTCAAAACACTGTCTTGAATTCTTTTGTTAAATCTTGCCTAAAATAGACCCATTGAATCAGTGGGATTTACCAATGTGTTGACTTCAACAGTTCATTGAATGATCTGCTCCAGTTGGTATTAACCAACAGGATTCCAGCCACTGTTCTTAAGCTTACACAACCAAGTATGGCCAGCTGGGTATGAAGATGAATAAATCAGTAAAAAAAAAAAAAAAAAGCTAGAGAGAAGGAAATATACTCCAACACAATATATTCCAACACAAGTGCCTGCATTGCTGTCCTTCTGCTCCATCCTTGTCACTCAAGCTGCCAAGCAGAATGGCACATGCATTGCCAGGTTTTGGAACTTGGAAGCCTGCAACCTGGTTTTAGACAGATTGTTTCCTACTTAATCCAGTAGGTGGCTCTCATTTGTGAAAAAATTAATCACACCATGATCTTGAAGTAAATAGCTGATCATAGAAGCTAAGCAGAATCATCTCTGGTTAGGACATGTGTGGGAGACCACTAACAAATACCAAGTGCTGTATGCTATATTTCAGAGGACAGAATTGGTAAAACCACCCCAAATATTCCTTTTCTAAGAAGACCTTATGAAGTCCTCGGGGTCACCATAAGTCGGCAGGCATCATAAAGGCATGCACACACACAATCTGGGAATGATCTGTAATGCTTGTTGGACACCTATACAAATGTATATAGTTTATAGGACAATTACAATCCAGTAATCACAGCTACAAAAGTCATGCTGTCAATAAATAGGTTATTTTAAATATTGGAATCACCAAAGTTCTCAAAATAATTTACACGGTAAAATCAAACAATTAAAACATTCTGAAACATCTTAAGGCTCTTCCCAATGCTTGACTGTGTTAGGAGGCTACTGGAAGTTATAGTATTTGTTGCTGATGTTCTTGGGGCTTTTTAAAAATATATATATTCAAATGATGGTTCTGTTGTTCTGTTTTATTTTCTAACAGTTCTTGGCACCAACTGCAGCATTTTATTCTCATACTCAGTGAGTCTCTTTTTAGTCCCAAGATGTATTAGAACAATAACTTTCCTCTTCTTTCTCTCTTTTTTCATTTTTTTCAAAAAATATTTTTTCAAATTACAGTGCTACAATGCATCATTGAAATGGCACTTTTGCACTGTAGCAGGATAACTATATATTTTTTTTTAATTAAGAGAGGACAAAATTTGACCTTCACACCATAGGACCACCTCAGCAAACCAAACACTTTTTTTTAAAGGTCCTTGGGAAAGCCCTAGGGCAGATCTAGGAAATCATTACAAACATTTCCCCAAAAGAAAGGAATGAATGAATTCAAAGGCAACAACAGTCAGCAAAACCCAGAGACATGTATTGTGATAACTTGCTCTTTAAACTGATCTCGAAGAGCCTGTTATTGCCAAGTTTCCATAGCGTTTTGCTGGTAGCTCTTCTTGAGTGTTGTAGGATGTACTGAGTAAGTGGTATAAAGCAGCCCTTGGCCTTCAAAACTTTTGATGGGCTGTTTATCCCCTTCGTAGTGAGCTTGATGATATAGTGTGTCTTTGAGCTTCCCTGGTTCCTAGTTTTAATGCTACAGGACCCTGGGTAGACCTTCAGTGACCACAGTGAATGAGGCTCCCCTCTGCTGTTGGTGTGTTCACATTCCATATGTATAGCATAATTATAAACTGCTCGTGACATTTTTCCTTAGTGAATGATGTCAGTGAGAGCCAAAAGAGACAAATAGCCTGATGATTTCTTACCAGAGAGTAGCACTTTATTTGATGGGGTGGGAAACTTCCAGAGGTCTGGAGGATATGCATGCCTCCCCATGGAATTTGACAGAATACACTCATGGCCTTTGCATTATTCTGGTCCTCCACCATCTTTTCTTTTTTTCTCCTTGCATTCTCTAGCGGGAGGTGAGGGACAATTTCACCAGTGCTGTTTTAGACCTGTGGGCAGGGGTCAGAACCATAGATATCCAGTTGTCATAGGACAATAGAAGAATATATGGCTTGTATTGATATAATTCAGCCAAGGAAACTAGACTAACATAACTCATGTGGTCTGTGACAACTGATTTGGTTTGAATTGTCAGTCCCTGCTTTTTCTTATGCGAATAAAGTTAAATACAATCTCTGGAATTCTTATGACCTTTCACTCAGTGTAAATTTGTGAGCACTTTAGTAAGTAGCAGAGGCACTAAGAAACCTCTGTACTGAATTATGAAGACACATAGTGGGAAATCAGCAAGAGTGCCCAATGCGCATTGGGGTGCCTGATGTGAATTATGGGTCTGATGTATACTGGGGACTATGACAAATCAGTCCTGATTTAGCTTGGTCTCACGTCATTCCCTGTGCCAGCTCTGCTACATATTTTATAACAGCAGCCCTGTGCTGGATATGGATGTTGAGCATCTTTGCAGTTCTGTTTCCCCCAGACACATATCCACTTACGACCGCACAGTGCCCCAACAAGATTCTGGCAGATATGTTCAAGAATAGTGCTTTTTCAATCAGGTTTTAATAGTTTGTTGTATGCCCTTTGTCAGAAATCCTATATGTACTTGCTGGGGAGAAAATTCTGCTATAACCAATGATGCCTATTTCTGAGTAGACATGTGTAGTATTGAATAGTAGATCTTGAGGATGGCACCTCATTCCATATTAGCTTCTCAGTTCCTTCACAATCTTTGGAATATTGATGTTCCCAAAGGGACATAGGGTTTCTATTGTATTCATGTAGTTAAGGATATCTGACCAATGGAAAATTCATATTACGTATAAGTGGATGCAAATTATTTATGTTGACTTTCATTGATAAATGTGACTATGTGAATTTGGATGACAGGAAAATTAAGATTTCATACAGTGATCTATTACTATCTTGAGTATGTGATGATTGCCCTAGCACTGAAAATATTTTCTACAATGTTTATATACTAATTTGTTATCTCTTCAATGTCTTGGAAGCCTCAGCAACTCTGGTTGTCATAGTTAATCTAAAATGGTATATTTGATTTCAGTATTAACACACTAATTAATTGGCACCAAATATAAAATCACATGTTCTTGTCTAGCAGTAGTAATTTTATGGAAGATGTATTGAAAATCATTTCTAAATTAATACCAGGTTGTATAATCTTATAAAAGTGAACGTTTCTCTCTTTAGCTTTCAGAATGATCCCTTATCCATTGGAAAAGGGGCATCTTTTCTATCCTTACCCCATCTGTACAGAAACAGCAGACAGAGAATTGCTTCCATGTAAGTATGAGGGTTTGTTTTAAAATCTTACTTGATCTTCAGTTGAGTAAAAGAAACAGCCATTTGTCTGTGACTGGCCTTCGCAAGCAAACTGTATACTTGATGTGAAAAGCATTTGCATTAGAGTGAAGATGGTAAAACATACTGCTCTATGCTGCCAGAGAGCTGTCATTGACCAGGACACATTAGCCACCTCTGAGCATGACCATGAAAAATGGAGTTCTTGAGCATACTTAGGAAGCAAGGCCTCAGCTTTGACGAATAATGAGAATGCTGTTACACTGCCATCACCACACACACACAAAGTGGCATTTCAGACAAACTCCACAGTTTCTGCATTTGGCTAAGGAACAAAACTAAAAGCAGTTGTTGGTTCTTTCAGACTTTTTTCCCAACTTTTGGGTGGGGAAGGTAAAGTATATTGTCTTTGCCTGCTTGACTTCACATGAAAGAATGGTGGGGGGGGAGTAGCAGTTGATGCTATGCATACAAAGAACTTCAAGTATTGTCAGTGTTTTGTATGTATAACAAGATTGTTAGTGAAGAAACAATGTACTGTTTATCACACACGCAAATGTGGACAGTACTCAACTGCTGTGAGGGTCAGTCTATAGGAATATCAGTTTTCTTAGCACCTAAATTTGTGGCTGCATAGGTAAATCTACAATCATTTCTGATTTCTACAATCTAATCATTTCAATTTTGTTTGTAGAAGTGCCTATGAAGGCCATGGTCGTGAATGTCAGACTTCGCTCTCCTTTCTAATATCCATTTTTTAATATAAATGTTCTCCCTCCCCCATCTCCACTGCCCCCACACTTCATCCCCCTCATTGCTTCACCCTGCCCTGGTGGTGGAAGTGGCTATACAGTAACAAAGCAGGGAAGAAAATCCAAAATGCACCAAGAGACTTTTTACCTGAGAATGCTGCACCTATTACATATATCACCATAAATGGAATGGAAGTGTGTTGAAACAGCAAAACATCATTCCTGGCAGAAGTTTTCTTGACTGTGCAATCTTTGTGTGATATCCCTCTCAAATTCAAAGAAACCATGGCAGTTTTTTTTAAAATCAGCTCTTGTGCTCCCCCTAATTATAACTTCCCCACTTAGACAAAAGACTGTACACACATAAGTGTCAACAGTGGAAGGAGGTTCAAGTAATTCAGAATCAAAGCCAGAGTTAATGTAATGGCTTGTTCTCTATCAAGTGACATTGCTAAAGAAAATGTTATACTTTAATCGCTGCTGCTATCTTGGAATCATGCAGAATGGAACATAGATCTCTAAGAAAAACTTCTTAGATCAGTGGTTCTCAACCTGTGAGTCCCCAGATGTTTTAGGACTTCAGCTCCCAGAAGCCCTGAGCATTGACCATAGTGGCTGGGGCTTCTGGGAGCTGAAGTCCACAAACATCTGGGGACCCACAGGTTGAGAACCACTGTGTTAGACGAACTGTTTAATGACATGGTGTTTGAGTTCATAGTACCTACTAGTTTACTCTGAACATGCTGCAATTTTTTTAAAAATTGACTTGAGTTGTATTTTACTGAATACTACCTGTGAGCTACATTGAGTACCCCTGTGTAGCAGAAAAGCAGCATGTAAGTGCCATAATAATAACAGTAGTAGTAGTAGATATTTTTCCATCACAGTCAGAGGAGATTTTAAAATAACAATAGTTTCTTCAATGCATTTTCTATTTGTTTGAATTTTAAAAATACATTAATCAAAAGGCAGTTGCCAGTATTTTACATGTTGAAGGATCTTCTTGATATTTATGGGTTAGCAATGCTTATAGGTATTGTAGCATGAATATGAGGGTGAAGATTTCATGTTTTTGGCAAAGAAAGGGAACTTATTTATTCGCCTATTCTGTTTTGATTATATCCTGCCTCTTTGCCAGCATGGCACTCAAAATGGCCTGGGAAGAAAAGGAGTTGCTAGAGAGGGTTAAGAGGCTTGCTTACTGTGGTCTTTGGATGCATTTTTAAAAATGGAATTTTTCTAGAAAGACATTTGAGGTGGAATATTTGGGGTGGAGTTATCTTCGTTGAACTGAGTCCCAGAAACTGCAAAGGGTATAAGGTCTAAGAATTAATAAGGTCCAAGAATTACTTGGCACTTGCCTCCTTTGCTTACCTTGATTTGCAGTGTGCTTGTCTTGCAGCATTCCATGAAGTCTCAGTTTACCCCAAGAAGGAGCTTCCTTTCTTTATTCTCTTCACTGCTGGGCTATGTTCCTTCACAGCTATGCTGGCCCTTCTGACACATCAGTTCCCAGAGCTAATGGGAGTCTTTGCAAAAGCCGTGAGTAGCATCTCCTTCAGTCCGTCTCATTTTGTTAGGGGTGTGTGTGTGTGGCTGAATAATTAAAGTAAACATTGTGTGGAACCCTTCGAGAGTAAATGTTTATGATGGCACATGTAACACAGAGGATTGTGTTTTTGAGACTGTCATAACTCTGTGGTAATGGCCAAAATCCTGTACTCAGCTACTTAATTGAGTATACTTAATTGAATAAACTCTCCTGGCGCATATCCTAAAAACCCTGACAGAAATAACATTTATCTGTCTTGCAGTCACCAGCAGAATGGAATTCCTTTTCCTCATGCAGCTGGAGTGCACTGGTGGGCAACCAATTATGGCTAGGGTTCTTAACCTGGGGTCTATAGACCTCAGGGGGTCCACAGAGCCCCCGTGGGGTCTGTGAAGCCCTGCTGCTGGACACCAACATCGGCAGCAGCAGCAAGAATGCGGCAGTAAGGTGTCTATGCAGGTAGTGAAACTGCTCCCTCCTTTGCAAATAAAGGAGCAGTCTGGGCAGGACATGCACACATGCCTGCTGCCATGTCCCTTTCATGAGGAACATGGCAGCAGAGGGTGTGGGTGCCGAGGGACAAAGTGAGAGGCATGTGCACGCACCCAGATTCTGACTCCAGAGACCAGAGTTTGAATTCCCATTTGGCCATGGAAACCTAGTGGGCGACTTCAGGGAAGACACATTTTCTCAGCCTCAGAGAATGGCAAAGGCAACAAATCTTGCCAACAAAACCCCCATGATAGGATTGCATTAGGGTCACCATAAGTCAGTTTTCAAAGGGGAGAAACAGGATGGCTAGAAAGAACCTCTCCATCAGCAGCGCTTTGTTGCTATGTGCCTTCAAGTCACTTCTGACTTACGGCAACCCTAAGGTGAACCTATTACAGGTTTTTTTTTTTACAAGATTTGTTCAAAGGAGGTTTGCCTTTGCGTTTCTCAGAGGCTCAGAGAATGTGACCTGTCAAGTTCACCTGGAAGACATTGTTGACAAAGCGCTGGAAAATAGCAGGCAAGTTAACACAGTCCAAAGGGCATCACCTTGTATACATAGTTCCCCTACTGGGTCTGGAAGGCAGTCTTCCATTTGTCCTCAGCCCAGATCTGAATGAGATTATAGATCCCCGGCAGATCCAACTTGGTGAACACTTCGCATTGCGCAACCTCTCTAGCAGCCCTGGAATTAAGGGCAAGGGACTGCTCTCTATAGCGGGCTGCTGCTGCTGGTGGTCTGGGAAGTGGGAATATGAAAATTTATCCACTCCTTTCTTCTTTCCCAAAACCTCACTTTCCAGTGCAGAAAAAGGACAGCTCTGAGACCCTTGGGTCCACCTCCATTATACTATGAGGGATGAAGACTCTAGCCATCCAGTTCCCTGATCCATATTTTTCATTTTGTTATACCAACATGGCATTTCTATAGGGGGGGCAGGGTCTCTGAAGGAGGCAGAAACTATGATTCTCTTGCATGAAATTTCATAGGCAGGCTGCCTATAGTTTCTTTCTCAAAGGAATATTTGGCAATAAAAGGAAAGAGGATATCCCTACCTCCTTGACCCTGCATGTGTTGGTGTAATCCACCATGATCTTAATTCGTTCCTCCTGTTACCAGAAGTCTTCTGTTGGATCTTCAGTTGGAAGCCCTGAGAAAAAAGTTCATTTTAAAGCAATTCTTTGCTTTAATCATAATGATTGGGTCTTTCTGTTTCTTGGTGGCAAGAGTGCTGGTACCCTTCTGTGCAGTTTCCTTACCCCTATGGTGCAGGAGGAGTATGTTGAGGCATGAAAGTGCCACCCTGGCTTGGCAACTCACATCTGGGTGGCACAACGTGATGCGCAGGGCATAGAAGTCACAAGTCATCCCAAGCTGGAGAGTGTTTCTGAGGTCTGACAGAAAAGAAACCAAGGCATCTTACTACTCTGTAAGTCTCTGTCCAATTCTCCTTTGGCTTTACTTCCTCTCTGTTCTGAAATCTAAAGTCACCAAGTCAGACAAGTATATGGGGTGCTCAGCTCACGATTTACAAGATGAATGGCATGCTGAAGAGGAGGTGAAACACAGGAGATGGCCTGGGCTTCTTCATGGCTGCTGGGTGAATCCAGCCAGAAGTTGATATGCTGTAGAATGGAGTTCAGAATCTGTGCAGCAGGAAACTAGTGCCCTCTCTATTCAAAGGTGGTCCAAAGGGAGTGACTATCGATCTACTTTCCTGGGGGAGTCTCCTTTGGACTTTGAAGAAGGAAATGTGTGGCTGGCCTCTTTAAGACACTTACTTTGAGCAAAAAGACAAGGTGCTTGACTATAGGATTGGCAGTCAGCAGTCCCACAAGAAGGCACTGTAGAGTCACGGCAGATGATCTATAAAAATCCTGAAAGGAAAGACAGAAAGAGGCATTAGAATGAATGGAGAATGGTGGAGATGGGAGACCTCAACCCTCTTGAAAATCCTAGCTAGAGCAGAGGTAGGGAATCGATGGGAATGGATAAGTCAAGACTTTTGTAAGTAGCCTTCCTTTGGTTGGCCTACCTCCTTTGGATGAATTTTACACTCGAGTGATCCTCCTTGCCAACACAGTCTGCTGACAAACAGGCTGCAGAAACACCCCGACTGACCACCTCTTCTTGCCCTCCCTGGGGCCAGGCATTTAATGCACACTGGCTGGCTGAAAATGGAACAGGTCATTGTGTGGTCTATTCAAGGAAGGGTTAAGCAAAAGACATTGTGAAAAACACATATGGTTTAATCCAAATGTCCCTGGCCATGAGACTGTGCACCTTCCATGAGGAAAACCGTGTGCAGTGTCAGGTGCAGGATTTGTGACTCAAGCACACAAGTCAAGGAAGGTTGGAACTTGCTGGTGGGGAAAAAAGAAAAGCAGCCTGTTGGAGGGAGGGAAGGAGGGAGAGTGAGAGCATTTTTCAGCCTGCTGCAAGTGGAGGACTTGGGGGAACCCACCCATCACTCACACTTTTGCAAAGGCGTCTCAGGAAATCTGCCCATCCTCCTTTTTGAAGGGATGAAAGGCATGGAAACATTTGATCCTGGATTTCCAAATATCTAGTAGCTTGTTCATACAGTTTGTCTCAATTGTAATTAGAGGCATCATTCCTCTTCACCCCTAAACAATCTACTTTCAGAGTGTTAAAAATCTCAAGTACATCATCAAGAGCAGAAAAGGAAAATGCCAAACCTAAGCTGTAAGTCTTCAAAGCACCACAAAGCCCCTTAATGTTTTGCTGCCTCAAAATGAAACACTTCTCCTCACTCTTTTTTCCAAAGAGCAAAGTTTAGGAGAGCAGTTGGTTGAGATCCCACAGGGACTCTATGTTCAAACTCTTTTCTGTAGGAGTTCCTGCCCTGGAATCCCCAAGGTATGTTCCCATGTTAAACATTAGTGGTAGAAAAGGACGTCTGGATTGGCAGTTGTGGCACAGGCAAAAGCTGACAGGGTCCTTCTACTGTGCCTTGATGCCAGTCTTGATCATCATCCTCTCCCTCCAAAGCTCCATGGGCGTTGTGTACCGAGAGTTAGTGACATTCTTGCCTGGTGTGTCCCTCAAGTTGAAGGAAGAAGTGAAGAAAAGGTGGAAGCACTGCCATTCAGGAAGCCACTGCATCAGGGCCTTTTAGGCCCTTGAAGGCTCTCAGGAAAGAGAGACAGCAGGCCTCTACATTAAGAGTAAGGAAGAGCCCTATCTTGGTTTGAGGAAGTGGGCAAAGGCAAGAGTAGAAATCCCAGTTACCTCCCATACTCCCCAACCCCACTGTAAGCTTGCAGAAGATTCAGCTAGTGCAGATGCCCTGGCACAGAAGCAATCTTGTTCCCTGAGGTGGTAGAAGGCTAGCATTGAGCAACAGAGGAGAGGCAAGGGCACAGAGGGAATGGGTAGGTTCTCCATCGCCACGTGGCAGAGACAGAAAGAGGTGAAAAATAAAAAAACCCTGTCATCTCCTGGCCTGCCCCAAGAGGAAACAGATGGAAAGCCCTCCCCAAAAACACTCTTCCAGTTTTCCCCACCACCATCCCCAAGCTGGATCTTTCTCCCCATCCTGGCAGTGCCAAACTCCAGGGCTCCTTATCAGCTGTTCTGCTTCTGGGATCCAAGTGCTGCATCTGACTCACCGCAGTGAACTCAGCCTTCTAGAAAGGGAGCTCCAAGGCACCCTTCAGTGCTACCTGGCAGCTTGCAACCACTGCTCTTAGAAGCTCCAGCTTCTTGCTGGAAGGGCAGCCCTGGAGATTCTAGAAGTCAAGAAAATCAGCCTGTGAGTTGGGAAGACAGTTGCATCTCATACCACATCCAGACATCCAAGCCCCTGTTGTACAGGTTGTCAGTGGGACTAGGACCCATCTAGCCACTGCCTTCCATGCTATGAAGTCTGACAATGTGCAGCCAGGTGTTACTCTGCGTTCTTGGGGCTCCCTTAAGGAGATTCCCAAAGGCTATCAAAATTGTCTCTTGTGGGGAAAATTAGCTCAGAGCACTGCTTTAGCTTTATGAGAGGCAGGATAACTTAGCAGAATCTTGTAACCCAGTGTCTATGGGGTCAGGCCAAGCCAAGAACTATGCAAGTTGTTCAGTTTAATGATTTTATTAAACTCTCAGTAATTAAAGCAAACAACGACACACACACTCACGCACTCATTCAAGAACTAATGAAGAAGAAAGTGAGGAAAATTAATAAGGATTTTGTTCTGGGGTGTTCTGGGGTGATACTCCACCTGATCCAGATGCCCAGGAAGCCAAAGTTGAAACAGAGGATTGCAAGCAGTGAAACTCAGAACGGTGGAGGGGGGCTGAGGCAAAACAGAGTGACGGCAATTCAGGAGGAAAATGTAAACGAACCCCCGAACAGATAAAAACATGGGGTTTTTATAGAAAAAAATATACCTGGGGGGCTAGCTTCCTCTCGGGGAGAACAATAGCAAGGAGGGCTAGATCAAAGCCCTCAACAACAAACATCTCCGGCTGAATGTTTCTCGGTGCTTTGTGAATGACTCTGCCCAAGTGAGACAAAGGCACAGGTAAAGTGCAAATTGCCCTCACTTGGCAGGCTGATTGTGATTCTACCGAGCTGCCATACCAGAGTGAAGGGCCCTTTGTCTGTTTGATGCTCAGAATGTCTCGAGGGGTCCCTGGCTACGTGACAGATTGAGTCACTTGGCTTGACCTAACTTTCCTAACTTCCTAACTTCCGCCTTTCAGCCTTCCTGCCTACATGTGCTTACAGTGACCCTGTCAGACACATGGAATGATTTTTAATATTAGCCACATGGACGTATCAATTTGATGTGGTGAATTAATAAATTGTAGACCCTGGGAGAGAGCTATTAGCCATATTAACACAGGACAGCCAAATTTCTTGAACACCGAGACCCACTGTGATTCTAGAATGATGAAGGAAGCCAACCTAGGCACCTAAGGGTCCCAGAAAGTGAACATGTCTCAAGGAAAGGGTTGTGGAAATACAGCTTTCCATGCAATTATGTGTCAGTTTGTCTGTGCATTTGCGGGGGGGGCAGAGAGACTTGTACCTGTTTCCTGGCTTTCATCTTCTTTAACATCTCCTCAATAACTTGGTTATTGAGGGGGAGGTTTTTTCCAACTGCAGCGTTGGCAGTGGCCAGGAACATTCCTCTCTTTCTGTAGCAGAAAGACATAGCATAAGTCAGGGGAGGTAAGCATTGCCTCCCACGTATTCATCCAATTCACTGGGTCCGTGGTTCTCTCCTCACAATTGCTCAGGAGCCCTGCATACCATCTCACTCAAAGTGCTGGCTCTGTCCTCAATTATGTTCTGCAGCTTGTCAGTGAGGACCTAGGGATCCATATAGCCATTTGGGCTGGGTGGCTCACAGATCAGGGGGTAATCTTACACCCCCTGCAGCTCCACTAGTGATGAGATGTGGAGGTTTCCTGTTAGCCTCAGGTGTTCTTCTTCGTGGTCTCTGTGCCTTACACACTAGGAGCTTTCGCGCATGCGTGGTACCGTTCGGAAAATTCTAGAGCTTAGTAGCTTGGCGGGAACCCCTCCCCCCATGTATCCACTGAGCATGCTCAGCCCGCCGAGCAACGGTCTCTCCTCAGTTCTTCTTCGTCCGCCGTCACGTACGGAGGCTCTGAGCTTAGAGCGTTTCTTCTTGGCCTTCTATTGCAAGTCTTTCTGGTTTTTCGACTTGGTTTTTGGCTTTTGACTACTCTTACGGATTTCGGACTGGTTTGTTGCTTTGGTGCTTGTCCCCCTTTTCTTTCTGGGACTATTTACCCCGACTTGCCAACCCCCCCCCCGTCTTCGTCGTTCGTCGCGTCTCTTCGTTTGTCTTCAACCTTTCCTGGACTTCTATGTCGACCCTTTTTAAACCCTGCAAAAAGTGTGGTCGCAAGGTCGCTACTTCTGACGGGCATAGCGAGTGTCTTCTTTGTTTGGGCGAGGCTCATAACATCAGATCCTGCCCCATCTGCAAGGACTTCACCTCGCAGACTCTGAGGAACCGGCTGGCATGCCTCAAGTCTTTCTGTTGGGAGCAGTCTTTGTCTCCTCAAGACCCTGCCCCAGTAAGGAGCCCGTCGAAGATGGCAAAGACCCGACCAACGACCGCACTTCCAGCGACTTCTGCGTCTTTCGATCCTGCCGTGCCGACGGTACCGGGCTCGGTACCGGTGCATAAGCTACCGAGGATACCGAAGATCTCGGCGGCCTCCTCGTCGGTAACTCCTGGAGAGGCCCTTGCGGGCTCGCAGGGTGCCAAGCCTAAGACGCTTACTGCTGGCCAGCGTAAGCGCCCGGTGACTTCGGAGTCTGAGAAGGAAAGGGAGAAGGAAAAGAAGAAGAAGAAGGACAAGCGTGGATCTCCGGTTAGACCACCTGTCCTTACTCCTCCTTCCACCTTGACCCAGCCAACGGTCGACCCCGGTGAAGTCCCAGAACCTCATCCGGTCTTTGAGGTCTCTGATGTGGACGACCTGGTGGCCTCCCCGACTCTCTCAGAGCCACCGCTTTTGGAGGAAGAGACGTCCCCGACCGGACGCCCTGTTCTGGTGGCCTGCTCGGAGGATAGTCCACCTGCTCCCAGACCTCGCTGACATCTCGAGGCTCTGCTGGTAGAAGCATTTCGCCTGAACGGCGTTCTTCCTCACAACACCGGCAGCTCTTCCCTGACTATCGGGACCGCCCGGTCTATTCGGAGCGTGGGTCCGTGCACCTCTCCCCACGTTGCCGGGATCTTGAGCGCCGCGCTCGTGACGACCGAGGGGACCTTCCCAAATACAGATGACCCCCCCCAAGGCATCGGGAAGACTATCCTGGATGGCCACAGCCACCCCGGGACTCGCCTTACTCTTCGGCATCCTACGCCCTGAGATATGGCCGGGAACATGCCTGGAGGGAGTATCCTGGCTCCTACAGGTCATACTCCCTCTCTTCCCGGGGACCGTTACCACCCTGATGTCGGCCGCTGGTCCCCTTATCGCCGCTCCAGATCGCCTTCCAGGGGAGCTGAGCATCGCCCTCGCCGTGAGCGTACTCCGTCATGCTCCCCGAGGCGGGCGCCCCAGCATCGTCGGTCCCGAGAGCCTTCCCCTCGTCACCGGCTGATCTCTCCACCTCCACAGGTGACGCTACGGTGTCCCACCCAACAGCTGAGGCTGCCTCCACCCAGCCTGCTCCTTCTGCGCTCACCACTGTCACTCAGGCGCTTCCACGTCCGGTACCTTCGCTGGTTCCTCCGCCGACTGCTGTGCATCCACCTGTGGCTCTGAAGACGGTCTCGCTGCTGGTACTGTCCCACACCCAGTCACCTGAACACCGCTCGGACCGTTCTCCGGACAGGTCCTCCACGGCGTCCTCCCAGGATTACGATTCTGAGACGGACTCTAAGGACTCTACACCTGCCTCGCATGAGTCCCTTCCCTTGGCATTCGGGGATCCAGCTCTTGAGTCGGCTCCTGAGGATGTGCGACAGTTCTCGGACATTCTCCTCCGCATGTCCAAAGCCCTGGGTCTGAAGGTGGCGGATCCGGCTCCAGCGGTGCAGGATCCGGTTTTCCACTACATGGATACCCGCCCTCCTGTGGCAGCCCCGTTACCGTTCCTGCCTGCCTTGATGGAGGCCCTCAAACACCCCTGGCCTCAGCCGTCTTCAGCCCAGCCCATACCACACAGGCTGGAACACCTTTATCGGACCCAAAAGGAGGATGCCGAGTTCTTGTTTAATCATCCTCAGCCCAACTCCGTGGTGGCGGAATCAGCACAAACTAAGAGCGGTTCCAGGCCCCACATGACACCGCCGGACAAGGAAGGGCGTCGTTTGGACATTTTTGGAAGGAGGTTCTATTCTGCCTCCTCCTTGGTGGCGAGGGTGTCCAACACCCAAGCTTGCATAGCAGCCTACCTGCGCAGTCTCCTCGACAAGGTCACCCCTATTCTCTCCACTGTTCCGGAAGAGAATAGGGCGAGCGCTAACCAATTCTACAATGAAGCGGTAGCACTCGCAAATCAACAAATCCTCTCGTCGAGACATTCTGTGGAGGTAGCGTCCCGAGTCATGATCGGCTCTGTCGCCCTCCGTAGGTATGCCTGGTTGCGGTCCTCAGGCCTCCAGGAGGACACCCGGAAACGCATCGAGGACCTCCTGTTTGATGGTAAGGGTCTTTTCAATGCGTCGACAGACGAGGCGATGGACCACATTGTCAAGGCCCGTCTGACGGCCAAGAAGATGGGGATCCGTCAGCCTCCACAGACCCGCCGCGGCCTGCGTGGCGCCGTTCGTCCCCTTTCAAGCTTCTGACCTCGCTCGCCCAGGTCTGGATCCTCCTGGACTCCCGCCACATCTTCCTCCAGACGTCCTGCACGGGGCCGACAGACGGCTTCCAAGAGTCTTCATCGGGATCCAAATCCCGCTTTTGATGAGTTCTGCAGGACCCTACCTCAGCCAACCTTCCGTCTGCCATCAGCCCTAACAAACCATCCCACACTGGCCAAACACCTCGACTCGTGGCGATCGATCACGTCGGACTCTTGGGTGCTCACCACTGTTCGGCTTGGTTACGCCATCGAGTTTGCAAGTATTCCACCTCGAGGCGTTTTCTACTCCACCCAGGCCAGCCCAGCTCTGCTGGAAGAGATCCAGTCCCTCCTGCAGAAGGGAGCGATCGAGCCGGTCCCGCCCTCGGCCACTACCACCGGCTTCTACTCCCAGTACTTTACAGTACCGAAGTCAGATGGGACCCTGCGACCTATTTTGGATCTCCGAGGGGTAAACGAATACATCCGCCCCAGGAGGTTCAAGATGGTCACCTTGTCGACGATCCTACCCTTCCTCCGCGGGGAGACTGGTTCGCTTCAATCGACCTGAGGGATGCTTATTTCCACATTTCCATCCGTCCGCAGCACAGACGATACCTTCGGTTCACGATCGACGGCACCTCCTACCAGTACCGGCTGCTGCTGTTCGGCCTCTCCACCACACCAAGGGTGTTCACGAAGTGCATGGCCCCTGTGGTCTCCCACCTGCGGACTAAGGGCATCACCGTCTTCCCCTACCTAGACGATTGGCTGCTGGTAGCGTCCTGCAAGAGCAAACTGTACTCGGACATACATCTGACGCTGTTCCTCCTGACCCGCCTGGGTCTTCAGGTCAACCCGAAGAAGTCTCACCTCGAGCCGGCGAGACTGTTGGACTTCATCGGAGCCACCCTGGACTTGGTCTCGGCCAGGGCCTACCTGCCTCTGGAGCGGGATCGTACCCTCCGCCGATCTGCTGCGGCCGTCCTCGATGCCCCAATGATATCGGCGAGGAAAATACAACAGCTCCTGGGCTACATGGCCTCCACCACGGCCGTCACGTACCTGTCAAGGCTGCGAGCACACCCCCTACAACACTGGTTTGTCAGAGCCTTCAATCTGCTCCGAGACGACCAGCGCCTGCGACTTTGACTGCCAACACCAGTACGTCGCTCTCTGCTGTGGTGGCTCTCTGTACCGTCATCTCCTGTCCGGGATGCCGTTCACACGACTGACCCCTCGGCTCACAATCACGGCCTCCCTCTTTGGATGGGGAGTGCATTGCGACGACCTCAGAGTCCGAGTCCGAGGCCGATGGAGTGACGACGAGACCGCTCTCCACATAAACGCCCTCAAGCTCCTAGCCATCGGGAAAGCTCTGAGAGCATTCTGCAATCTGGTTGTTGGACAGGCGGTGCTGATCCTGACCGACAACACCACGGCGGTTTGTTATGTCCCAAAAAGGAGGGACCCATTCTACCATGCTCCTGACCATCACTCTCCAGCTCTCGGACTGGTGCGTGTCCCTCCAAGTCCACCCTGTTGCCGTTCACCTGGCAGGGCAGGAGAATACGACAGCAGACGCCCTGAGCAGGGACACTTCTACCAACCACAAGTGGTCCCTCTCGGAGGAAGCGTTCCACTTGATACGGTCCCGATGGGGCGATCCCGACATCGATCTCTTCGCCACGGTGTCGAACACCAAGTGTCGCCGGTACTGTTCAAGAGCCGGCTGGGGACCGAACTCCCTCGGCGACGCGTTCCAGTACCGATGGACAGAGGGTCTCCTGGACATATCCACCGTTCCCCCCGCTCGGCAGGGTGGTAGCCAAGATCCTGGCAGACGGAGCCGACGCCATCCTCGTCGCCTCGTACTGGCCAAGGCAGCATTGGTTCGCCCCGCTGCTCGAGGCCTCTCAGGGACAGCTGCTCAGGCTTCCAGCAGCACCCAACCTGCTGTCTCATTCCGGCGGTCACGTTCTCCATCCCGACCTGCTTGTCCTGGACCTCCATGCGTGGAGGATACAGCCCTAGACGATCCCGCTATCCAGGACGTCCTTACCGTGGCTAGAAAGGAATCGACGCCGCAACTATGCCTACAAGTGGCGGCGGTTTGTGACTTTTGTGGAGGAGCGTGGAGACACGGTATCGCCAGTTGCTCTCGGTACCGTGCTCCGCTTCCTGCTTCACTTGAAACAAGAGGCTCTCTCGTTTTCCTCGTTGAAGGTGTACCTGTCTGCCATTGTGGCCTACCAACCCCGAGGCTCCCCTTCGGCAGCGCTCTTCCGGGATGCACGATGAAACAGTTCCTGAAGGGACTTCACCATCTATACCCGCCAGTATCACCGCCGTTGCCTCCCTGGTCCCTATCTCTGATACTCTCTCAACTTACGAGACCACCCTTTGAGCCTATGGCCACTGTTGATGATAGGCTCCTGACTCTTAAGACTGCTTTCCTGGTGGCTGTCACCTCTGCTAGGCGTGCCAGCGAATTGACAGTGCTACGCGTCGACAACCCTTCCTGGTTTTTCACCGGGATAAGGTGGTTCTCCGCCCGGACATTTCCTTCCTCCCAAAGATCGTCTCCCACTTCCACCTTAACCAGGACATCATCCTTTCTACCTTCCATCCTAACTCAACGACCCCTCTTGAGAGGTCTTTGCACACCCTGGACGTTCGAAGGGCCCTGGCCTTTTACACTCAGAGGACTGCGGCCTACAGGCAGACCCTTCATCTGTTTGTCTGCCACAGTCATCGTCGCAGGGGCCGCAAGGTGTCCACCCAGATATTCTCCAAGTGGGTGACCCAGACAATTCTGCTTGCTTATGAGATGGCCAAGCAGCCTCCTCCTGACTTGCTTCGGCTGCACTCCACCAGAGCTGTGGCATCCTCAGCAGCCCTCTTGCGAGGTGTGGACCTTCAGGAACTTTGTTGAGTGGCGACCTGGTCCAGGCCCTCGACTTTCATCTGCCACTGTCGGCTGGACTGTCGGTCCAGGAGGGATGCCCGGTTTGGACGAGCGGTGCTGGCCTCCGTACTCTAGGGACCTGACCCACCGTCCTTCTGGTAAGCTACAAAGTCTCTTAGTGTGTAAGGCACAGAGACCACGAAGAAGAAGAACAGGTTGCTTACCTGTAACTGTGGTTCTTCGAGTGGTCATCTGTGCCCTTACACACACCCGCCCAACCGTCCCCTCACTCTCAGGTCCCCTTTTTCGGCGGACTTGTAGAACTGAGGAGAGACCGTTGCTCGGCGGGCTGAGCATGCTCAGTGGATACATGGGGGAGGAGTTCCTGCCAAGCTACTAAGCTCTAGAATTTTCCAAACGGTACCGCGCATGCGTGAAAGCTCCTAGTGTGTAAGGGCACAGATGACCACTCGAAGAACCACAGTTACAGGTAAGCAACCTGTTCTTTTGGGGGCACTGATGTGGAGGCTGGCTGGAACTGAGGATTCTGTGTTGCCATTTTGGCAAAAGAAACGCCACAGCTGTCCCAGTCTAAAACAGAAGAGGGGCAGAAGCCGAGAAGTGGTATCTTGCAGTCTGGACAGGCTCTTTCTACCTACACTGAGTGTGGGCCACCAGAGGTCTCCAGACTGGCAATGGCTGGGTGGCCATGAGACATTTGTGGAGAGTACTTGAACCCCTAGATGAAGGGCCATTTCAGGTCTATCCTGCTGCAGGGAAATTTTCCTGTCAACTGGCCTTCATGAGGAGAAAGGGGCAGAGCTGATATTTGGGAACATTTTCCTTGGTTTGTGTAACAATTTCTTTCAAGAGGCCTTATTAAGCTCTCTGAACATAGACAGTTGTCAGGACTCCTTACAGACCTCTTCTTTAACTCATGTCCCGCCATCCCTCTCTGTTGGATGTTTCCTGTGTATGCACCTCAGCATAAGGGAGACCAGGCAGTGGCTCATCCTCCCTCCAAGATTAGAGTGGGATGCAATGACACTCGTCCCCTCACATAGACACATGAAATCATTAGGCAAAATTGGACCAAGACTCCTTGGCAACCAGGCCTGATGAAGAGTGTACTAAGGCCAACTGCCTCCAATGGGAAGAAACATGACTTTAGATTAAGCCTTCTGTTTGTAAGAGTGTTTGTAGTCTTGCCTGCTGCTGCAGAGAAAACCACAGTGGGCAAAACCAAGAGAGAGTGATCCAACCAGGTCTTTGTGATAGAAGCCAGGGAGGCATATTAATTCAGGATTAAATCATCAACCTGGAACTCCCCAGCAGCCTTTTCAACCCAAGAGGACTGTTGGCAAGACTTTTCAAGCTCTTTGGATGGGAAGACGGTTTAGAGTCACCCAACTTGCCATTTCCCCTTTCTGTACCCCCTTTGGCTGCGTATGACTGCAGTAGCTGCTTCTGAGTCCCATCGTCTCCCCTGCCCCTTTAAACCAAACCATTCTAAAATGGTGAGCACTTTCTTCACAAGAGAAGCTTCACAACTGATCTAGGAAGGCAAGTGTTCCCACCCCAATAATGTTCCCACCCCAGGTAATGTTCCCACCCCAATAAAAAAAGCAGGACAGGTATTTCGCCTTGTGACACCCCAGAAGTTTCTCCCCCACACCATATCCCTTTGAGGTCACCTCCTTCAGCCTGCACAAGTTCTAGTGATATCCCCCAGCCCAAACAGTTGACACAGTTCTGCTGGGTGATCTGCTAGAATTTGTGCACTCAGACTTCAGTCTTGCTAGCTTGGGTCCTTCTTCAGAGGAGAAACATTGATACAAACAAGAAAAGACTTCCCAGCCTGGTGAATTTGCTTCTGGTTTGGCCAGCTTGGCTTAATATTTGCAGCTCTAAGGGATGGAAGAATATTCAAGTGTTCAAAGGCGGCGGGGGGCAAAGAGGGGTTTTTTTAATGTCCAAATATCCCAGTGAGGAAAACAATCCTCAAGTCCCAGTCTTGGTTTTTCATCCCAGTCTTTGATTAGTCTTGCCTTCTGTTATCATTCAGCTAACTGGGCATGTTTTCTTTTTCCAACACTACATTTGCAGTTAAAAGAAATCATGTTATCATAATCATGCTATTAATAACCATAAGACTTTTGGAAGCAGAGGAGTGATGTCTATAAAAGCAGTCTGCGACAGCTGAAAACAGAAGCACACAGTTTGGTGTGTGTATGTGTGTATGCATGCATTATTTCATGAGAGTGCTGTAGCCTTGATGCCCCTCTGTTTTCCTTGAGGCCCAGAGGAGAAGGTTCGGTCTTTGAGACTGCACCTAGAAGCAGCAAACATTGAGATCTGGGAAACCTAGGAAATTCTGAAAAGCTGAGCTGACCTATAAAATGGAGAGTGGGAGTTGGAGGTAACATCAGCAGAGCAGGTGAAAGAGGTAGCACTGCAACCCAAGGTGCTATGGGGTTTGGACAGGTGTCAGGAGACTACAGTAGCTGGGCAGCTGCAGTAGGTGAGCAGGTGAGGCTTTGACCCACATTCACCTCTTTTTCACATGGTTCCTCCAAGGAGAATGCCTCACTTTGCCTAATGGTAGGGTTATCCTGAACATTGCTCACTGGCACCTGAGAGACCACTTCAGCAAATGGCCAGTGTGGCAAGGAGTTGGATGCACTGAGGACCTCTTGTCCAGAGGAACTCCATCCAAAACCTGCAGCTGGCCCCTTCCTCCATTCCCCTGCCAAGGAGGAATCCCTGCTGTCAGTCACTCACTATGGCAACGTGGATAAAACCTGGCCATGGCTAGAAGTGGAGAATCTGCCCCAGGAGTTATCAAGTATCAGTGATCAGGAGACAATTAGAATATTTCTAGAAACCAGAAGGAAATCATACATCTTTAAGGATGTTGTGTTCTCTTTTGCTTGCCGGATCAAGCCAGCAGGGGACGTGCCACAACGCAGGGTGTGTCACAATGGAGGATGTGTCAGCACCATGTCTCAGCACCCTGACACTCCTCATGGATGCGTAGTATTTCAGGGCACATCATCCACTCAGTTCTTATTTATTACATATCTCTACTCTACCTCCTTTCCTACCTCCATACTTATATTTGGTATGACCTAAACATTATACGTCTGTCTGGATGGATGGGAAATGGGGAAAGAGAAAGTCTAAATGAAAGAAACTCAAAATTCCAATTGCTTTCTAATTGTTTTATGTTCCCATTGCTTCTAATGGTCCGGGTTCTAATGAAATGTTCAGCAAGGCAAAGGACAATTTTGTCGGACTTTCTATTTTCTGGCAGATTTTGGCTTCCAACATATGGCATTCATTATTACTGTATACCAGACTAAGGATACTATTCTATTTCCAGGAACATAATTTCTCAAATGGGTCAAAATAAATGAAAAATGCCATAGTAGTGGGTATACAGTGGTGTAGCCAGACCTACACCCTCCTGCCCATCCCACTCTGCCCAAAAAAGTACTTACCAGAGTACCAGAAGGCACCATTCCTGCTTCAGACTCTGGTTAGGGGGTGACATGAGTCATTTCTGAGAGAGTTGCAGACAAACTGTATCTGAAGGTGCTTGTATTTCCTCATGCTGCCTTTCAGCTTGGAATTGTCATGGTGATTTTGAAGAAGCTGTGACCCTAGTCACCAAATCAACAAATCCCACAATTTCTGAGCCTTTCAGCGAGTAATCCTAAAGTCCCAGGGAGGGCAGAGGAGGGCCTGTTGGTTGCTTCTGGCCTCCTTCTGTATGAGTAGGGGTGGAAATCGCCCTCCCAAACTTCTCCATCATCTGTTTCAGCACAATGTAAATTAAAGCTGAGTTACACTTCAGCCATAAAAACTGTTCAGTCACTTGTAAATAGGAAGAAGAAACAATTATAGTAATCAATGGAAAGAAACAGAAGAAGCTAACAAAATAGAGAGAACCAGTGGCATATCTTGCATAATTAGTGCTTAGGGCAAGCGTGGAAGTTGTGCCCCTACCTTCTTGTCCCCTCCATGTAAACTCCATAGATAAAAAAAAAAAAAACCTTTTTTTGCCTGTGCAACTTCTGAAATTAAAAAATAATGCCTGGTAGTCATTGATACATAAGATGAGCCTACACTTGCTGAGGAAGGTGGTCTGAACGAAAGTTCAGTGGAACACAGCAATGCCACCAGCTCTTGATAATATGGTCAAAAGCACTGCATGATAAAAGCAGACAGTCTTGTTGTAAATCTCTGGTGTCAATACTGCTTTTTTACTTCCCCAAAAGCTGAGGGAGCCCATGAGAGTAATCTCCTCCAGAGGTCGCAGAGGGCAGAACCCATGTTCGCCTCAGCTCTGCCATGCATGGTGGCACCTGGCAAGAGGAGAGGCAAAGTGAGGCACTGAAGCATCTCCCCAGAAGCAAAATGATTTGGTTGCCTGAGGCAGAGGGTAAAATGGTGCCTCCTTCTGCCCCCTTCCAGGAAAATGGAGCGTGCTGGCTCTTGAGCCTTTGCTCTGTCTCTGGGCTTCCAGGGTTTCTTGGGCGGGGGGAGTGTGGTCAGCAGAGGGAAGGGAGGGTTGGCAGAGGGAAACCGGAGGCTGCTGACTTGGAGTGATGGAAGCTGCACCTGTTGGATTCTCCTCTGTTCTCTGGCCATTAAAGAGATAGGAGCCCGTTCCAGTTTTCAGTCCAGCAATCCTGTCCAGTGACTCTGCAGGGAGCAGGTGGGGGGAAGTGGAGGCCATGTGAGGCACATGTGAGGCTTGTTTGAGTTCTTTAAGGAAATACAGGCAAGAAGTTCAGCCCCCCCTGCTGATTCTCACAGCCTTTAGAAGAGCTACCCCCTCTTCCATCATCCTCTGATGACTGTGTTGGTGGGATGGTTGCTGGGCATTCTCCCCAGGCATGCTGGAGTAGTAGCCCCCAACAGGACTGAATGAAAACTTGTTTTTATTACAGGAGGTTCAAAACTGTGCATTAGACAGGCATTCTTAAAGGAAGAAAACATGTTTCTTCTTCCTGTTGTAGTATTGTAATCTAATTTTATATAGTAAGGAATCTAATGAACAGATGTAATAGGAAATATATATGAAAATACTTTATCACTGTTTCATTATAAACAGAGAAGTTCTTTATGGCTGTCAGTGGAATTCAGACCACACATATAAGGTTCTGTTATATAAGAGATCACACATTGATTCTACACAAAATTTTTATACATGAAACAAATTGCATTTGATGCTTCTGCCACATCACCATGGATCCTAATGCTATGTGTTGCTTCCATATATCCAATACTCATACATGTTCCTAGTTCAATTTCTGACCCTCCCTTTCCATCTCAGGTTTGATGCCTTCAGTATGCCCCCTCTGCTGCCCATGTGTGCTACCCCTAATCACAGTTCTCTTGCATCTAAAGTGAATAATGGCATGTCCACAGTTACTGCTGCCTGGACTCAGACACGTTGCCATGCGTTGCCACTTTGAGAATGCCCCTACATGTATTTTCCAGGTCTGAGAGCCCTAAACCATCAACTTCTGTTTCTGGTGGGTTTTTTTATGCCTCTGCTACTACTTGGGGCACATAAAAGCATATTACCCTTCCCCCTGCCCCACTGGAAGCATTCCTCCTTGTCTCCTTCATTCCTTGCCGAGCCACCATCATCCCTTTTCCCATCTCTGCTCCCCATTCTTGGCTGCTGAGGCGGTCCACCAAAAACATAACAGGTTTCACAGCCTCAATATGCAGTTTAGCTGCAGTGTA
Organism: Iguana delicatissima; assembly: GCA_948472985.1. NCBI lineage: Eukaryota > Metazoa > Chordata > Lepidosauria > Squamata > Iguanidae > Iguana > Iguana delicatissima. The sequence continues at coordinate 225,569 of CAOKZL010002567.1, read as the reverse complement.
GAAGGACTCGTTACTGATGCTTGTGCATTGTTCCCTAGGGGCACTTCTAGCTGTCATGTATCTAGAATGCCATGCGTGGTGGTCAATCTTGCTGGCAGGATGGTTGGAAAAGGCTGGTGATTGGCTGAGTCCTCTGCTTAAACCATTTTTCCTGCTGATGGGTTTTGGCAGTGGGACTGACAGCACCTTTTTGCATTTTTTTCTGCGGGTATCTGTTCACACCCTGTGTTCCAACACCCTCTAGGACAGAGCTTTCCAAACTTTTCATGTTGGTAGCATACTTTTTAGACATGCATCATTTCGCGACACAGTAATTCAGTAAGTGGAGGCAGCCCCTCCTTACAGACCTGGCCTGCCACTGCTGCCCTCGCCAGGGTCTTCCTCAGCCAGGGGCAGCAGTGGTGGTGGGAGAGGCAGCCCCTCCATCTGGGCAGCAGGAGGAGCAACTCCTCCGCCCGTTACATTTGTGCGACACACCTGCACACTGCAGCCAACATGCTAATGCGTTGCAACACACTAATGCGTTGCAACACACAGTTGGGAAAGCTCTGCTCTAGGCGTACCTCAGCACCGGTGCTGATGGCTTTGAGGATTGCTCACCATCTTATCCATTCCTTAATAGAATGTGCATTTAGCCAAATGATGGTGCACTTCAGAATGCCACACCGCACTAGTGGAAAGCCTTATCCTTCCCCTAAATAGCAGCAAAGATGGTGCTGATATGTCACCTTTCCGAATATGACACTACTGAATTTAGTCACTCATTTGGACCAACCCCATAACATGCTTCCAGATCTGATGATTCCAGCACACAGTACCTGGTATCTAAGAGGTCACAGAACAGCAGATATGTGATGGTTGTCACAGTGTGTGATTACATAGTTCACTTGTTCTTCGATGATGGAGTCTGGCCCTGAATTTTGGTACTGATGGTAAAATTGCTATTATTGCACTGTGATGGAGTACTGGGCAGAATGTGCTTTCTGTCCTCATGTTGCTGTAGCCCTTCTTTTTCTGTTCACTGTTGGTGAAATTGATGATCTTGGCTGCATCTTGCATATGCAAATGTGTTCCCTACAATTTTGCATTCACATGGGGTTGTTGGGTCTCAATAATTTGGCAGGTACTTGCCAGACTATGTGTGGCTGCACATTACTTGTGGTTATTTTGGGGACTACACTTATGAGACCACCTAGAAATGTACCTTCTTGTGTGACTGCTCTGCTGTCATACTGCAACAGTAACTCCTCTGCCACATAGCCTTGATCAGGATACCACCTTTAAGCAGAGTCCTAAAAGGTACAAGTGTTATCATGGCAATATTTACACAAGTCTAAGACATCAGCAGGCTTCCCGCCCAAGAATGTGAGTGGCAACCCCAACAGTCTTTGACCGCATTTCACCTCAGCTACAAACACACGCATTAACCTTAGGCAAGCCACTGTTTCTACGTCTCACCTATTTGGTTGTACAATACTGGCCCATTTTGTAACTGTGATCATTTCTGCACTAGACTGTTATAGCGCTATTATTCCACTTTCAACATCCTATGGAATCCTAGGATTTGCAGTTTAGGGAGGGGCCTCAAAGACTGCAAACCTCAGGATTCCATAGGATGTTGAAAGTGGCATAATAGCGCTATAACAGTCTAGTGCGGAAATGGCTTGTGTTGTACATAGTGGTTTTTGGTATTATTAAGATACAGTGTGCCTTCCATTTTGGTAGGTGTTCCATTCCAGAAATGCGCCCACTGTAATAATAAGCGGACTGTAATGGGATGTGGCACAGTGCTTTGCAAAACTTTGCATTTGTGGATGCAGAGGTCACTGTAAGGGAGGGGGTCATTGTACATAGATTAAAATGATCCAACTCTCCAATCATTGTTAATAGAGGAATCTCCAAAAGCATTTTCCCTCTCTTACAGATAAATGGCTGCCATATGGCAATCATTCCCTGTCATTATATTTTGATAAAGTGATTAATAAGACAGTTCCTGTATAGTTTAATTTCAAGTTTCACTGAGCTGCTTCTTGCCCCATGGGAGGAGGGGACTTCTAAAAAAGTAGGTCTGTTTCAGGTAGGTACTTCCCCCTCTTTATGGGCAGTGCTTTGAATATATGTGCATTTGCAGAGTGCAGAGAAGTTTAGATCACATACTTCAAGGATGAAAACCTGAGACCCCTCGAGGTTTTCCTTCCATCTTCTGGGGCCTCTCTTCTTTCTTGGCGTTTGTGTTAACTGCAAGAGATGCCCTTCCCTCCCCATCTCTTTGCTATAATAGAAAATAAGCAAACTGCAAGTGCTGGGGGCCCAATCTGGATCAGGATCCAGGTGATGAACACACAGGGCTTTACCCTATGTGTCTGTCTCTGTTATTTACATTTGAAAACATCCATTTTGGCAATAAATTAGGGCAGGGGCTTAAGCCCCACAAGAGGCACCATTCCTTTTGGAAGTTCAGTTTGGCAGAAAATGATCAAGAAAAAAGAATCTAATACATCAATTATTATTTAACAATTATTTTCTCAAATATCTCATAGTAGGCTTTTAATGACATTTTTCCAGGGCAGAATAAAATAAAAGTAATCTTCTCCTAGCATAGAAACATACCAGCAACTTTTGCTGCCAATGGAATAGATGGCCAAGAACTTGGTCCATGTGGCTGCATCCATGTTGGAAGAGCTAAGGGGGGAAATGACCAAAAGCAAGCATGAATTCTTACCTAAATAGAGTTTGTACAGGTACATAGGAGGGAAGGAGAAGAACATTGAGAGAATCCGCATTTTCTCTGTTTGTACATCTCAGATGTACATGGTTTTAGTTTGATGACTCTGATCTCAATCATATTTGCCTATCTGAAGTTGGTGATAGTGAAATGTCAAAATTTTCGGAGGGGATTGAGATATATCACAAATCTTCCTTGCTTATCGGTTTATTTAGGGAACTTTTTTTTTTAAAAAAAAAACTTTTATAGCTCAGGTTATTCTCACAAAAAGTTCATTGTTCAAATGAGTGGTGAAACCAGACAGAAACACAGTGCACTAGGAAGTAATTTGCATTGAGTTTGGTTTGTGCAGCATTCTATTAGTTCGCTTTCTTGCAGATCCTTAGGAAATGCAATGAAATTGCTATCTCATTTGTCTTAATATTGGAAATATGTAAGCTAGAAATGTATCTTTGTAATAATCACAAGGCAGGATTATGAGAAGCTAGTGTTTGATACAGCAAAAAAGCTTCTTATTCAAGAAACATGATTTTGTCATATTTAAAATTAAGTGGCAGAAAAATCAAAATGAAGAAAGTGAAATGAGAGAGAGACAAGCAAAGTTCATAAATATAAGAGAGAGAGAATAATACAAGATGAGTGTCAAAAACAAAACAGCAAATGGGATGGAAGCAAAGAAGACAAATAATATCGCAGGCAGCCAAGGAAGAATGGAAAAGACCCCAAAAAGCTTAGTAAGTTTATTAAAGACCAGCTTAGTAACTTTGAGCAAGCTTTATTATGGGTTTGTGGACTTTGGACCTTTTCTTTTCACATGTATCATTTGGAGAAAAGAATTGTTACTGTAGTGTGCTTTCAAGTCATTTCCAATGTATGGCAGTCCTAAAAAAAAATCTGTCACAGTTTTCTTGGCAAGATTTGTTCAGAGGGGTTTGCCATTGCCTTCCTCTGAGGGTGAGAAAGTATACTTGCCCAAAGTTGCCCAATGGGTTTCCATGGCCAAGTGCTGATTTGAATCCTGGTCTCCCAGTGTCCTCATCCAACATTCAAATATATGTGTGCTATCAAGAGAAAAAATGGTGCACCATCATCAGTGTATATGCTTCTTTGCAGTTTAAATGTACAGCTTGGAGTATGTTCTGATGTATTTTTACCATGCTCCATAAATTCAAATGGTATTACTAGGATATAGGGATTGAAAGAATATTCAAATGTTTCAAGGAAAAAAATAAGATGGGGCTTTTAAAGTGTCTGAAAAATCCAACAAAGAGAATCTTTTTCAAGCCCTTTTTTGTTCTCCCCTCCCCCAGTCTTCAAATAGACTCGCCTCCTGATGCTTCACAGTGAGCAGGCATGAGCAAGCATGATCCCAAGAAAGGCTCATGAAAGGCTACAGCCTTCAGCTCCTCTGCTGCCTTCACTGGCTCAGTGTTTCATCAAGGTGGGCTAGGGGAATTCAGCCCCCATTGCCAGAGACCTTGTGCCCACATGAGACCTCTTTGGACACAGCATAGTTTTCTAAGACATCTTCCAGTGGAGAGAAAAATGATTAAATTATTTGTTCTTCCTTGTGGAAATGAATAATTCAACAGAGTGCCTCCACCCTAAGATGTGTATACTACTTATTCCCAAGGCACAACATTGGTATGTGTACTACAGTGATAATGTGGCCCTCCAGATGTTGTTGGGCTACAGCTTCCAGCATTCCTCACCAGTTGTCTATGTTGGCCAAGGCGAGTAGGACTTCAACATTAGCAGAAGGGTTGATTGTAGTACAACCACATGTCATGCCATCACATTACTTCCTGGACGGACCCACTTATTTGTCTGTTTACTTCGCAGTTCCTGAGCACCCTTTTTGCCCCGTTGAATTTCGTGATGGAAAAAGTGGAAAGCATCCTGCCTTCCAGCCTCTGGCATCAGCTGACAAGAATCTGAAGGAAATTTGTTCTGAATGACTGCCATGACATTTTCTGTGCCAACTGACTGTTGACTGCCAGAAAGCATGATTTTTTTTTTAAAGGGGAAGCTGTTCTAAACTCTTCATGGATTGTCTGTTATCATATAATTTTTTTGTTGTACAAAATACATTGATGTTTGGTTCTCTTCTATTTTGCTTTCAAAAAACAAAACAAAAAAAAATCTTTAAAAAAATAAACCTTTTGTGTATTGCAGCAGGTCAGTCCTTGTATTCTTTTGTTTGCCTCTCCTGCATTAACAGTCAATCGAAGGTCATTTGGCTTTCTTACATTATGTGGGGATATATGCAAGTCCTACTGCTCTTGGATTGAAATTAGATCAAGTACTGCATAGGTAGGGAAAAACACGCTGTAATCCTTTGTACAGTTGAAGTATTTATGTTTTAAAGAACAGTTAGACTGAAAATCAGTGGGGTAGACCATATAGATTTAATGTAATAGAGCCTGTGCTGTTAGTAATTATGGATATTTGGACCCAGGGCAAATGATCAATATATTTACACACATTAGCTAATGGCACTGCTGCTCTATTCTACTGTAATCCTCAAGAAATATTAGACGCTAAGCACTGTGCCCTTATACTTGTGAAGCTGAAAAAGCACAACAAAAATGACTCATAATGGTGGCCAAGCATCTCCTTTAGTCTTCTATAATCAGACAAGTATCTTCAACAACCTCATGTATGGAAACTCTTAAACCTAAATCATATTGTTAGTCCTAGCTAGAGAGACACAATAACCTAGTAAATCAAAGCATATGTAAGTTCCATTGATTCAGTGGATCTATTCCAGGATTCACGCTTTAGCAACAAGATACTGGAATTTTGGGGTCACTTAAGAGGGAACTCAAGCTTACACAATGGTCAGCATCCTGTTAGTGACTAAACTAAAGGTAAGTGGAACTTGCACACCGTAAATCCCTTTTTGGATAAGATGTAGGCTTGCACTGCATCCAAAAGCCTTTCACTGTCCAGCAGCTGTCCAGCTTTGAGAGAGATCCTTGCTGCTATCACTTACTGAGTGGAGAGGGAAGGTAATTCAGGCCATGAACATCCATCTCTGGGGAAATGAAAAGGGCAGGTGTGCACCTCCTCTCTCCCCAGCTGAAAATGGCTGCTTCTCTATGGTCCAAATCACCTTCTCCTCCCTCCCAGGGCTTGACACCTGCTGGACACTGGGAGGACATAGAACTGTGGGAAGCTACGTGCAGATGAAGGCTCTTCCTTCTATCAACTGTTTCAAAATTGAGGGAGTTCTTAACTTACTTCAGATGACAGAAGCTCATTATATGTTCCCAAAAATAGAAATCAACCAGTGGCTTGTATTTCCCATAGACAGTTGGAGGTGTAACCTGCTAACTGAAAAAGTTATCAGTGACTGATTCATTCAGGCTGCAGTCTCCAGTTGGAGATTTAATTGCCACAATATCTAACCTAATCTTAAAAGTTTTGGAAATTCTTTTTTCTTTTCCCCATAAAGGCTCACTAGAGGCAGGTGGTAAACTTTAATTTCAAGTGCCCTGGGCAACCCAATGCAAAGATTGCTGTTTTAGATTGCCTACTTTCATGATCTTATCTCCTGCTCTAAGAAGGGGAAACTTAGCTCTTCTATTTCCTATATGCTGATTGAGATTGTTGTTGTTGACCCCCATCATAGGAATTTTCTGGAGTTGAGTGAGCTACATATCCAAAGTCACCCAGTGGGTTTCCAGGGCCGAGTGGTGAATTGAACCCTGGCCTCTTAAGGTCATAGTCCAACACTCAGATACGCCATGTTGGCTCTCACCAATTGGGATGGGGAGGACCGATCCATTACTACACAGGTGGCCCTTAATTCCGCCAAAAAGCTTCCTGTCCTGTAAGTTTGAGATGTGGCTCCTCCACTCAGATGAAGCCTTTTGTTCTACAACCACCTTCCTGCAGTGCATCCATCTAATTATCTCACCTAATGCTTTAGACTGTCTGTGGATCTATCTGGCACCAGCAACTAAAACATTTTGTGTAGTTTAATAGCATGAGATCCTATGGTGATAGGAGCCTGCACTCTGCTGGATCTTGGACTAGATTAGACCTGTGGCACACCTTTAAAGTAGCTTGCTATTGTTTGTATTTATCTTTTACTATTTATGAATAGTAAATTAACATGAAAAGGCAAGTAGTGTTCTTTATCATTTTAGTAAGCAGTGTTGCAACAGAAAATTTTGACATACACAACTTCTCACACTGGAGAAAATCCATACCTGCTAAAATACTGTCTTCACAGATCTGTGCACCTCTTTCCACTCTTTGTCGTCAACCTGCTCTCAACCACCTGCACTCCCTTCCTCGCTCCTGTGCATCTCTCTTAAGCTATACGTAGCTACACAACACAAAAGAGAGATTATGTCACTTTGATGCTGGACCAGAAAGTGGTTGCAAGCTGGTTCACCGAGAAATGAACAGAGATTAGCCATTTTTGAAGAGTTTTCCTGGAAGCAACTTAGTTTCTCAGCACAAATCCAAAATGCTGGCTTTGGCCTTCGGGTAACCTAGGACAAGGATGTGTGAGGATTAACTACTAAACTACTATGACTATCATAAAGAGTGATGGGTGCTTCCATCTTTCTTGCTGAAGCTGGATAATTTCGAAGGCCAAAGCCTTCTGTTGCTGGACCCTCACTTAGAGAACTTCCACCTCTCAGCAATTCATAGAGCACTACATCTGATGTCTTTTAGACACCAGCTAAAAATAACACTGTTAAACTTTTAATGACTTTCATATGAAATGTTTAGCTGGTTTTGAAGAAATACCTGAAGTTAGGACATTGTGTTGCAAATACGATGTTTTTGTGTAAATTTGACTTCAAGTTGCCTTATGGGCAACCCATGAATTTCATAGTATTTTCTTAGGCAAGAAATATTCAGAGGTGGTTTTGCCACTTCATTCCTCAGAAATATAGCCTACAGCACCTGGCATTTGGTTGGCAGTCTCTCATCCGAGTACTTAATATTGGCTTAATTTAATTTATTGGAAGATGGAGGAAATGGCCAGAATCTATATCAGCTATCTAGTTAACTACATTTAACTAAGTAAACTTTCCTGGCCTGACACCCCCCTCCCCAAAACTACTGGAAACATCATTCGCCCACACTCCAGTCACAGTCTTTCTCTCCAAGTAACTATTTCACGCCTGAGATAGCAGCTCTCAAAGTAAACTCCAGCACGCCTAGAGTATTATTATGAAAATCTAGTATAAGAATCTAATTAACTTAGGTTTAACAAAAAAAACAAAAAACAAAGGAATACAAGAGAGATACAAATATAAGCAATATAAGAAGTTAAAAGAGGGGAAAAAATAAAAGGGGCAAAAAAGGGAGGAAAGAGGAAAAGAAAAAAAAGAAAAGGGAAAGAAAAAAGAAAATGGAAAAGGAGAGAGAATGTAAGGGACATAAGATTATGAAAAGAAAATATATAAAATGAATTTACAACTCTATTTTATGATTTACAGTTCTAAAAGAGATGTTTCTCTCTCTCTTTCCATATGCTTTTTAGAGCATTCCATTCTTGATACACCATGTCTATACTTCAATTTTGCATGAGCATAGTTAGCATATTCATTTGGTACATATCAAGAAGCTTGAATAACCATTCTTCAGATGTTGGGATTTCTTTAATTTTCCATTTACTCGTGCACAATAGCCTGGCTGCTGTTATCATATATAAAAGAAGCCTTCCAGATCTCTTTTGATCATTCCCATTAATTCCTTTCAGTATATTTAATAAAAATAACTCTGGAGACATAAGAAATTGTAAACCCGTTATTACTCTAACATGATTATAGATTTCCCTCCAAAATATTCTGGCCATTTTACATGTCCATCAGACATGAAAGAAAGTACGTAGACCCTCGTCACACTTCCAACATTTATCAGATATATTTTTATATATATTCACTAGCTTTGTAGGGGTCAGATGCCACCTGTAAAACATTTTATAATAATTTTCTTTAAGGGCAATACATTTTGTAAATTTCACATTCACTGTCCATGCTTTTTCCCAGTCCTAGAGTTATTGTATGCCCCAGATTTTGGGCCCACTTAATCATGTTATCCTTTGATGGTTGCTTTCTCCAATTCTAATTTCAATAAACTTTTATATATTAGTGATAGTATATGATCCTTGTCATCCAATAATTTAATGTCAAAACCACTTCTTTTTCCCTCAATACCTTCTATATTCATATCAGTTCTATACCTCTTTTAACTGTCGGTATAAAAATCAATTACATTTAATTCCTTCTTTTTTTAATACCTCGAGGGATTTAAAAGTGTCGCTTCCTATTTTACTATCCAATAAATCCTCGTAGGTTAACCACTTTTCTGTTGACGCATATTCTTGTTTATGAAAAGCTTCCTCAATGGATATCCAACATGCGATTTTGGCATAAAGTTTCCTTTTATATATGTTCCAAATTCTTAACAGCGAGTTTCTTATGTTTATTAAATTCTTTATCCATGCTGGCTTTGTTATATCCCAAATAACCATGCCAACCATACTTCATGTTAAACCCTTCTAATTGTAAAATTCTTCTATTTTTTATATTTATCCAGTCAAGAATCCAGGACAAAGCATAAGCATGATGGTATATTTTGAAATTTGGGAGGCCGAGGCCTTCTTTTTCTCTACTGTCTATAGATAACTCCATTTTTAATTCTTGATCTTTTCCCCAACCACACAAACTTTCTTACTTCATTCATTATACCACCTTTTGAATGTTTCTTCATGTTTTACAATAGGTAGATTTTGAAAGAGGAACATTAATTTTGGAAGTACACTCATTTTAATAGTAGCTATTCGACCCAATAAGGATAATTTTAAATTTGCCCGTTTATTAAGATCTTCTCTAATTCTATTCCAGGTTAGTTTGTAGTTATTTTAATAAAGATCCAGATTTTTCTTTGTAATCACTATTACTAAATATTTAACTTTTTCCCCAATCTGAAAGTGTCATTTGTTTTGTCTTGATTCTTTGTCATATTCTTTGTCATCATCATGGTTTTATCTTTATTTTAAAGCCAACCAAATCTCCAAACTCATCTAATACTTCTAGTAGTACCTTTATGCTCTTTAAGGGATCTTCTATAATTATAACTAGGCCATCGGCAAAGGCTTTCAATTTATACTGTTGATCTTTAATTTGCGCCCCCTTAATTCTAATATTGTTCCTTCTATTTCTATTCAGTATTCTCAATACCATTACACATAGTAAAGGAGAGAGAGGGCAACCCTGGTGAATGTGATAACTGGTTCTTCCACTAACTGGGCAACACAGCTGACGGGTATAGTCTCTACTCCAGGTAAACAAAGGGTAAACATTATGGTTTTAGGTTACATTTATTGCGCGTCAGCATCATGAAGGACTGACAGCAATCACAAGAAACAATTGCCCAATGAGAATGCCATGTTTGGGAGAAGTTTGGAAACTTCAAGATACTTCCAAGGCAAGAAGAACAGGTTGCTTACCTGTAACTGTGGTTCTTCGAGTGGTCATCTGTGCCCTTACACACTAGGAGCTTTTGTGCATGCGCGGTACCGTTTGGAAAATTCTAGAGCTTAGTAGCTTGGCAGGAACCCCTCCCCCCATGTATCCATTGAGCATGCTCAGCCCGCCAAGCAACGGTCTCTCCTCAGTTCTATAAGTCTGCCGAAAAGGGGACCTGAGAGTGAGGGGACAGTTGGGCGGGTGTGTGCGACCACACGTTTTACAAGGTTTGAAAAGGGTAGACATAGAAGTCCAAGGACAGGTTGAAGATAACGAAGAGACGACGACGAAGATGGGGGGGGGTTAGCAAGTCAGGGTCGGAGTTCCAAGAAAAGGAGGAACAAGCACCGAAATACCGAAAACCAGTCCGAAATCTGTAAGAGTAGTCGAAATATCCAAAAACCGAGTCGAAAACCAGAAAGACTTGCAATAAAAGGCCAAAGAAGAAACGCTCTAAGCTCAGAACCTCCGTACGCGACAGCGGACGAGAAAGAACTGAGGAGAGACCATTGCTTGGCGGGCTGAGCATGCTCAGTGAATACATGGGGAGAGGTTCCCGCCAAGCTACTAAGCTCTAGAATTTTCCGAACGGTACTGCGCATGTGCGAAAGCTCCTAGTGTGTAACGCACAGAGACCACGAAGGAGAATTATAAAAATTAGGTGTCATTAGGCACAAGTGAGACTTCAGGACTGACAGAGAAGTAGAGGTGCTGCCTGCCTTACCATTCCTAGGGTCATAAACTAGACAAAGTGTTCCATACTCCCAGGTCTCCTTGAACATCCAAGACCCAGAAAACCATCCGTATCCTGGGAGTGGGAATGTTCAGTTAGTTGCATTAGGGCTTATGTTTCTTTCTAACCTCAGCTGAACTTGAATGCCACATAAACGGTGACACGTAGGAAGAATATGGGGAACATTCTCCTCCCCCTCACTTTCTTTTTAAAAATAAATCAGTAGTTTTCAACTTGCGCAGTACTTCCTGTAATGGTGCAAAATGTGCTACAGCATAGGAATTGAAAACCAATGCTTTAGACCTTTTTATCTTTATTAACACTGAACACCACTTCTGATTAGCAACCATGGGGGGAAGGTCTGATTCTGTGTAATTAGCACCTGTTGACTTACTCTTCAAATGGCTGGCATTAAGCTGCTGTTCCAGGTGCTGAATTAAGATACTGAACATAAAATAAAAAGTTGTACACTGGAAATTGTAAGATCATAGTACTACTCTACCATGATGTTGGAACTCCATACTCTTGTGAGGCAAGAGGCTATGCTGCTGGGTAACAGCACTACCCTGGATAGCATAGGGTCTGCCATGTCAGACAGGCTTTTACTGAGGAGCCAGATTAGATGTGCCAAACAGTTATTGGGAAGTAGCAGTATGGGGGGAAGCAGCACTGCCAAAGGATCTCTGAGACAACAGCAATGGCACCACAGGTAACACTTGTTAGTACTGCACAAAAAGAGGCATGGTAAACCCCTTTTGAATGTCTTTTCCTATGAAAACCCCAATGGGATACAATCCAAAATGAAACAAAAGATAATGTCAGAAGATGAAACTCACAGGTCAGATGGTACTCAACAAACTACTGGGGAAGAGCAAAGGGCAAGAATGAGTAGCATTGTTGCTACTGACACAACTGGACTCAAGCTGAAAGGATGTTCAGCTGATTATGTGCTCAGGGTTGAAAGGGAAGTCCAAAACTGCACAACAAACATTATAAGACTATGGAATACAGAGGAAGCTAGACATTCTAAAACAAGAAATGGAAGATATAAACTTTGCAATACTTAGGGCAAACGAGCTAAAGTGGACAGGAGAGAGACATTTTCAGTCAGTTATTTACACAGTGTTTTATTTAGGAAATGAAAATCTAAGAAGAAATAGGGTAACATTAATAACAAGGCAAGAAGTGGCAAAAGCAGTCAAAAGATATAATACAAAATCTGACCAAATCATATCAATAAGATTTCAGGGAAAACACATCAATATGAATATAATCTAAATTTATAATCCGACTACAGAGGCGGGGGGGATGAAAGATTTCATGCTGGAATCCAGAAGGAAATCCATCACATAACAAAACAGAACATGTTGGTAATCACAGGTAATTGGAATGCAAAAGCAGAAACAGACCAGAACTGAAGATCATAGGAGAACTTGGTCTAAGATCAAGAAATGAAGCAGGAGTGTGACTGATTGAATTTTGGAAGGCCAACAGTTTCTTCACTGCAAACACTTGCTTCAGGCAACCAATGAATTGACTGTCTCCATGGTCATCACCTGATGGCCAATACAGAAAAACAGACTAAATAACTGAGAGGAGAATATGAATAAGCTCCATTCTTTCTGCAAAAACAAGACCAGGAGCAGACTGTGGCACAGACCATGAACCGCCGATATCAAAAATTAGAGTAAAGCTGAAGAAAAACAATAGTCAACCATTGTGCCAAAATATACCTGAAAAACATCCCTATAGAATTTAAAGATAATATAGGAAACAGATTTGCACTATTAAGCCTAACTGACCAGGTGCTGGAAGAACTCCGGACTGAAGTCAGGGCACTGTCATGGAGAAGGGCAAAAAGACACTAGCTGCACACACACCCCCCACAAAAAAAAAAAAAAATAGAAGCCTCAGTGGACAACAGATGAAACTCTTCAAGCAGTTAAGGACAGATGAGAAGCAAAAGTGAAAGGTGACAGGTGAAAGCTATGTTAAGCAACTTCTGTGCATGCACAAAGAAAACTACTGTAATAATCAATGCAGAGAAAAAGAAGACAACAAAAAAGTAAGAACAAGAAACCTCACTAGAAAAGACAATAATGCACGGTAAGCTACAAAACACTAGGGAAAGCAGAAAACTGCATTACAGATGGATAGACTCAATCAAGGAAAGAGTGGCCCTGAATACGCAAGATCTGAGCAGACCTGTGATGATAGGATGACTCAGAGGCTGCTCATTCATAGGGTCACCATAAGTCACAGTTAACAACAACAAACACTGAGCTAAGGAACTGTGACTTTATAGATTAAGAGAACTAATCTTTACAAAAAAATGACTTACTGAAAGTTTCTGGTCATTCAGCTAGTTAATAGCTTGTGACAATAGCCTGTAACTATAATAAACAAAATGAAATACTGCTAAGTTGTCAGGGGGGGGATTAAAACTATCCAGATGCACAGGTTCCATAGAAACATCTTAAATCATGTTTGGTGACGGGTAGCTGGAGTTAATTCTTAATGGACTTCATTTAGCACTGATGAATAGTATTGTAAACTCATCTCTAATTGGATTTGAGATCAGCAAATAATAGAGTGTTTCTTACAGAACTGAAACTTCCAATGATCTAAATGGACATGAACATGATCAAAACAGTATAAGGCAGACTGACTGCAGCAGTTCATGAGCTATCTTTTAGATCATGTCAGAAGAAGCTACTGACTGGTTATGCTTCCTAGAAGGAGGTGAGATCACATTAGTTACAATGTTTTGATAGAAAGCCAGGAACTGAACCTGTAATAATAACTATGCTGACAATACTATACATATGAATACCAGCATGAGATTATAGTCATCTCAACAGATGTCTGTTTTGAGACATACAGATTCTTCAGCTGATGACATGTGAAATGTGTGATGTTCACACACTACAAATATGGCATTATGCCCATATTCTTTACCACTGGAATGCACAGATGTATTTCTTATAATATGTCTAAGACTATGCAACATCTGTAAGAACAAAAGTATCTAGACAGGAGATGTCTATGTGATATGACACTCCCCAAAGATTATGTAAGTGTCTAACTTCTACCATTAATAAAAAACACAGAAGATATAAAGCTATGTAGGTATTCTCTCATTATAAATTTCCTGACATTCCACTCCTTAAATTCCAATGCTCAAGAAATTCCAGTGCTTCCAAGGGGAGTATCAATATTAACCTGCCTATTCAGACAATGCTGCTGTTCATGAGCTGGAAGCCCGGGTGACTAGAATGTGAACGAAAAGAAATTGCAGGGAAATACAGGTCAGGCAACAATAGCAAAAAACCTTCAATCCCCAAGAAAAGAAATAGAGGTGGAGGAACCACACTTGCTTTGCCACAGCCTTTAAATGGAAGCAATGTAGAAAAAGACCAAGTAGGCGGTTCCTCACTACCAATAATTTATTAAGGTATTTGTCTGAGATACTTGGCCATAGTACTACTGTTGTGGATCACTGGTCTTGCTCTTGGAGGCAGTGGAAAATTAAGAAAGGGCAGGAAGGAAACAGAACAACACAGTAAGAAGTATTCTCTTCAATAGGAGCTTAATCAGAGATTCAGTCCAAGTACGCAAAAAGACAAATCAGAAAAGACAGGCATTCCATCTGCATCCAATTTACCTGCGTATAAGACACATTTTTTCCCTGAAAAATAACTTCTGAAAATGGGGTGGGTACATCTTATATGCTGGCCAATACGGGTAACTCCTGCCGGACTTAAATACATAGGGAAGGTGAGGGGATAAAAGGAGCACTGGCCCTAGCGCGCTTTTCACCCCTCCTTCCTGTTATTTTGCCTGGATGGGATAACTCCCTGCCGAGGCAAAATGCATAGGAAGGGGGGGCAAATGGAGTGCTAGTGACAGCACTCCTTTTGTCCCCCACCTTTCCTATGCAATTAGATGCATCGTCTTATATGCCGGTGCGTCTAATACAAAAGCAGATACAGTATACCTATTATGGGAAACCCAAGTAGTTTCCATATTTGGAAGAAATGTTGTAAATTTCAAGGCAAGAATAGTCTACTAAGCGTGAATATAAGAATGTTTATGACATGTTCTTTCATTATTCCTTGCAGACTATCACCTTATGCCACTCAGTTCTTGTACTACAACCCTATTTACAAAGCCAAATGTTGTTCACTCATCTCAGAAGTAGGATCCTAGCTTTCCTAAATGTAGATCCACTTTTTATGACAGGTTCATTCCATACTGATAATCTGTACAGCAAACATAACAAAGGCATATTTTAAGAGTGAAAGGAGAGCTGAATTCTCCATACAGAATTTATGATTCTGCACATGATTCTTCCCCAAATGGAAATTATTTCAATACAAGAAAAAACTGAATAAATATCTAGGTCATGGCTATAATGTGGGCATTTTTCAAACAAAAGAAAGCTTTTAAGTGTTAGATCATGAAATATATCAAAATATCCAACAGTTTTTTTCAGTAAACACTCAAAAAGCAGACACACACAAATGAATTCTAAATAGGCTAATAAAATAAATAAAATTTATTTGTCATAAAAATCAAATATTGAACATACACAAGATCACATATATATAGTTTTTCAGTATTTGTTGGAAGCAGTTACATGTTGTTCTCCATTAATGTAAACTTAAGAGTAGAAACTGAAGCTCTTTTACATGATATAAAACTGAACTAACCATAAACGCTAACATGGCTCATTTGGATTTTAATTCTTGGTTCTTAATATTAGGAAAAAACACATTTTATACATGTCTATAAAAAATATGTAAATATGACTCTGGCTCAGCTCTAATAATTCTTAAACTTAACTTGCTGACAAAAAAGACACATCCGGATCCAACCAAGGTTACTGCTGCCATTTTTAAAAAAGCCTTTTCCCATCTGCGCTTCTCCACAGGAGGTTGTATTCGGCAAGGATTGTCCTTCTGTACATTATGTAGCTAATTAAAAAATGTGAAGGAAGAAGGAGACTATGAGATGTCTATGCCATAACAAGAGATCATCAGAATTAAGTTATCTAATACATCCAGTACAGATCTAATTTAAAGGACAGCACAGCACAGCATTCTTAAATAAGAGATCATAGTCACACGGGACAAGGTTTATGATGATTTACACGAGTCACAGAAAAGCTGAAAAGCAATCAAATCTTCTGTATAAGACTGACACTCTAGAGCAGGCGCCATTTTTACACCATAAACCACTGGTGGGCTGCACCAACACATTTCAGTACGCCCAAAGTGGCGCATCATTTCTGGCCACCACTTTGCCAATTCCCCTCCCCTTTTTTTGGCAGTGTTTTTGGGAAGTTTGGGGCTTTGAAGGGTTACGGAACCAAACTGCTGCATTTTAAGGTCGATTTGTATTATGGTGACTGGGGTGGGGTGAGGGCAAAAACCCACTCCAAAATCAGTCCCTTTATTAAAAATGTAAGGGTTGGTGGTTTGGGGAGAGGTTTTTGGAGAGTCCCAAGGGGCACACTTAAGGGTTCTAAGGGGCTACATGGAGTCCATGGGCTGCACTTTGTCAATCCCTAATGTAGACTGGGGCCATTTCTGCAGTAGACTGTTATAGCACTATTATACCACTTTCAACATCCTATAGAATTCTGGGGTTTGTAATTTAGCCCTCCCTAAATTGGCTGCCCCCCCAACTGCAAACCCCAGGATTCCACAGGATGTTGAAAGTGGCATAATAGTGCTATAACCGTCTACTGCGGAAATGGCCAATGAAAGGTTTTGAGGACTGTATCCCAGGACAAGCAGGTTATAATTTCTATCTTCTCATCACCACCCTTTTTTGCAGCTATGTTCACAAAATCTAGGTTGTTTGGACAGTGCATTTAAAATATATTTTAAATACAATTTAAAAATATTCATTAATGGCCATCTTCATCATGACAAAGCCTCTAGGATGAAATCTTCCAATTTTTTAAGTATCAATTTCAAGTACATCCTGTTTATAAATTTGCATATACCTCTTCCATGAGCTTTTTTAATTTAATAGCTTCTCCATTCAGATCCACAGCACTAGAAATTAGATCTTCACAGACTTTAGCAAGGCTCTGAGGTGGACTCCATTCAAGAACCAACTTTAAAAAAAAAGATTACACACTTGATGCACAATTTATACAAGACAGTTAAGACAGAACTTCTACATAGCTGTTAACTGGACTTCAATTCTTGTCATTGCTGAACAATCATTTTCCTTTCAGCCTACTTCAGGCAAGTTATGCTCTTCCAACAGCAAACTAACAAGGACTGTTGAATGTATAGGTGATACAGTTTAATGTGTGGATTTAATCTAATGTTTACGTTTATCATTTAAAAAGCATTCAATGCTGTAAAATTGTCTTATTTTATATTTTTCATTGATCTGCTCTATCATTGCAGAAATACATTAAAATATATATTGCAATTTGGTATGTCAAATCAGTATTTCAGTCACCCATATAAAAGCAAGTACTGCAAAGTCTCAATATGACAAAGTGAAACTCAACGGTTTATTGTTTTAAAAACCATGCTTATGATGTGACTATTTTCTAACTCCTTAACTGGATGTAATGTAGATGTAACATGCTTAATTTACAAAAAATAATGTTGACTGAACAAATATGGAACTAGAGTGTTGTTTCTACAGTGGGCCCTCCATTTTGGCAGGTTCAGCATTTGTAGATTTGATTATTTGCACATTATTTTATTTAATTTATTTTAATATATTTATTTATTTATTTTGGTTTATTAATTTAAAAAAAATCTTACCATATTTGCTCCTGCCATCTAAAAAATATGTTCTCTCTAGGAATCTCTAGGTCCGCTGGAAGTAGATGATAAAATCGCAGTGGAAGACCTAAAGATTCCTAGAAAAAGAATCTCAAGTTTAAAAAAATAGCATTTGTGATTTTTATTTTTACTCTCAGTTTTCCCACTTTTGTGTGGGTCTTGTGCCCCTAATCCCCTTGAAAATGGAGGGCTAACTGTAGTTTGTATCTGGTTTCCTCAAAAAGGAGTATCATTTAGATTCAACCCTAATACAATTCCTAAAGAGACTGCATGATGGCCATTTGGTTATCACAGTAGACAGTAGACAGTAACACAATTTTTTCTTCCTGAATACCTTGTGAGCATCTGTAGGGAACTGATTAATCACACTCTGTATAGCAGTTGTAAGATGAATACACTGTTTGTTTAGTTTCACAAGAAAAGAAAGAAACTCATCACCACTGTAACAATAAAATGAGACAACAGTTACACAGTAAGTTACATAGAAATAACTTTAAAAATCAAAAGTAGCAAGAAAGGAAATCAAGTATATCAGAAACATTTCGTTGATAATCTATTACTTGAAGCAGTATACTTACTTTACAATAAAAAGTTAACCAACCATGTTTTTATTTGAGCATAATTCTATCATTCTGCCACTGGGCAGACTCCAGGAAACAGCATAATTAGTTTCTCCAACAATACTTCCACAACACACAGCAAACACTGCCTTAGGAATACCATGTGCTTTTTATACTGCAAGAATCCAATACGTATCTGAGATTTCCTTTCGGAAAGAATAACTCAATAATCTGAATGCAAGGTTGAAGAAAACTTCATACCAAAACTGTGAGCTTCCAACAATAACCCTGAATTCCTTTAACTCAACTGTTTGTCTAACTGAAGCTTTTGAGGAAGAACCAGTAGCTAAGCTAAATAAAACAAATAAAAAAACCATGCAAGTACAAGATAGACAAGAAAGGGGAAGAGTTCTTTTAAGATATGAGAGTCATACTGAAAGTAATGGTTGTCAAGTCATAACGCTTTTATTAACAACACGGGACATATGCAACTACATACATGTGCAAAGTAATTCTTTGTCTACAACACAGTACTATTCAAAATAGTCTCCACCAATGGCAGTGCACTTATACTATCTTTGAACAGACTTGTCAAATCCACTTTGGAAAAACTTTTTTGGGGAACTCCCTCGTCCATGGTTTGATAGTGTCTTTCACACTGCCAACATCATTGAAGCGCTATCTCCGAAGGCTGCCCTTCATCCAACCAAACACGTGAAAGTTTGAGATTGCCAGACTGGGGCTGTAAGGCAGACATGGCACCACTGATGATCTCATTTGCACAAGAACCTGTAACGTTGCCAAGTAAGTGTGGATCATGCATTATTATGGTGTAACTGAGTTATATACAGCTATATCTGTGGTCACTCTATATTCTAGAGTGACGCAACGTAGTGGATGCTGTCCATTGTCCATGCAAGCAAAATTATCCCTGGTCATCCAAGAAGATAGTGACCACAATCTCCTGTACTGAGCTCTGGCTTTTGAATTTCTCTGGTATAGGGGAGGTGGAGTGACATCACTCCATGGACTTACTGTCTCTGACCATACAGGTACATCCAGGTCTCATCACTAGTATGAGCATTCCCCCAAAAGGTGTTTTTGTGGGCTTAAAACCTGCCTACAGTACTGAATACACATGCAAACTCTTCTCCTTCAAATCAGCTGTTAATCAATGAGGAACCCACTTGGCACACACTTTCTTGTATCCAAGGTTGTGGATAATGTGCTTGGCTGTGACAATAGCCAAGTTCATCAATGATCTCTAAGACAGTCATACATCAGTCTGCATGAATCATGTCATCCACCTGTTTTGGTTTTCATCAGTGACTGCTGCTAATGGCCTACCATTAGGTGGCTTGTCTTCACCACCGGTTTCATCTTCTGTAAACTCTTCCGCCCATTTTTACACATTACTTTCATCAACTGCCACCTCAGTGTACCTATTTCTGAGTATTCTATGGATGTCAGCAGCAGTATATTCTTCTTTGGTCAAGAATTCAATGACTGCTCTGTGCTTCTGCTTCATATCCATGGTTATGTGACACACAGAAATACAGCAGTTACATCAGTCAGGTCATAAGAACTACTCTATCTAATGATGTAATAGCATCACGTTTGGATAAACAGCTTCGGAGAAAATGGTACACAGGAATTACATTCAGTGCTGCCCTTGCTGTTCTGTTCTGGGCAACACAGAAGAAGACTGAAGAAAAAAGATGAGAAATGGTATCCAGAAGTCTACCACGGTCATGTAGCTCCTGTTTCTCTCTGAGTGGTGATAAGGATAACCCATACTGGACAGACTGATCATCTGTACCACAAAGAGAATCAAAATGGCTCAGTCTCATTTTTTGCACACACACACACTGAATACTTAAGTCAGTGGCACTGCTGCTTTAAAGTCCTCTGACAAAAGAATGCCTCTGCTCTCTTGAGGACAATCAGCTGGAGGAATTGCTTCCATTGGCAGGAAAGGAAAGGAAAATTTTCTCTCCTCAGTACAGATCTCCATACTCACAAAACCAGAGACACTCTGGAACTGGAGAAGGGAAAGAAAAGACCATCATGCTGGCAGCAGTGCCAGTGCATTGGATTTAGGCTATTAGTAAAAGCAAGCTTGGAAAAGAGTTGGTTACTTGCACCTTATAGAAACAGAAACAGAAATAAAAACCCAGAACACTGACTTGACGCATTTTGGGGTAATATTCTTCAATCACTCCCTTCTTTTTTCCTAACCAGTAAGTGACATAAAGCGCTAAGATTACTGCAAGTGCTCTCTAGTTTTTCACAACAGATTATGTGATTCTACCCAGTGATGTCTTTTACTCCAAGTCTCAAGTCTCTACCTTCAAATCTCAAGTCAAGTCAAGTCTCAAGTCCTTGAAGTTACTTTCAAGTCAAGTCTCAAGTCTGAGAGCCAACTTTATACCCCAGCCTATATTCCAGAATTTATGGACAGAGTTGAATAAAGTCAGTTTTAACAATTTAAGCAGAGTTGGCCCTCCACATTTGTGATTTTGCCATCTGCAGCTTCAGAGGTGAGGAACAGGATCCTTCTTTCCCGCCCCCCCGCCCCCACGTCCTGAAGCTGGAGGCTTTTGTGCCAACGGGCATAAAAGAGTCTGCAGCTTTGGAAACAGAGGAGAGGATCCTTCTTACTTCCCATTTCTGAAGCTGGAGGTTTTTTCAAAAGTAGGGAATAGGAGTATTCTTACTCCCTATTACTGAAGCTTCAAAAGCTGTAGAAGGAAGGACCCTCTTCATCAAGCCCACAACCTAAAAACACTTGCTGTTCTCTGAGAAACATGCGCTTAGGAAGTTTTAGAAGGCTCCCCAATAAGCAGTGGGGACAGGCTGCTGAGCAGACCTCAAGCCCATCACCTTTCCTATTTGCTGTTCCCCTCTGAGAAATGTGCCCACACTATGGGCTTGAGACAGATTGTCATGAGATCAGTAGGCAAAAAGAAATAGCAGACATTTTTCAAAGTAGTCAGGTTTCTGGATGAATGTGCTGTGTTACTGAACCAAGGGCAGCAAGTCAGTCACTAAAAAATATACAAGTCTCCAGTTGAGTCGAGTCAGTGCATCTTTGCTGCCGAGTCAAGTACGAGTTGAGTCACTGAGGAGACTTAAGTCTGACTTGAGTCTGAGTTAGTCAACTTGAGTCTACATCACTGATTCTACCTGATATGATTTTCCCAGTAAACGAAACTTAATGCAGCTATTCATGTACAACAAAATGCATTCCAATTCTTTACTATGACTATTAAGCTTATTATATAATTTTCAGTCTGAAACATTAGTTAATTTTACACAAATTATGTCCACTGCAGAATAATGAGCTGAGATGTGCTGACTGCCCCATCAAGTAAGACTTCAGCTCATTTTGTTCAAAACAATTGTTTCCATTATTATTTTGTTCATATTTCTTTTGAAACTGGGTTTTACCTGACTTCCACATTCATCACTCCAGGCAGTTCTCCCAACTTTATTTCTTCTACTTGCAGTTCTTCAACAGCATCTAAGATTTTTTGTTGATCTCTCTGATCCTTAATCCCAATCTAAATGACAAGATATTCAAAATATCTAATGAATGCGGTTTAGAAAAAAATTGAGTTTTTAAAATATCACTGCTATATTTAATCAACAAACTTAGAGATTTTATTTTAGAAGAGCCAAGGTATTAGGTTTAGGGTCGAGCATTTTGTAATATGCCTTAATTCCACCAAAACAGGAACCCAAAATAAAAAGTCTGTATCTAGTATACCTAAATAACCTAAAGATACCAGATCCCATCTGATCCTGGAAGATAAGCAGGATCAGCACTGCTCAGTACTTGGATGGGAGACTGCCAACAAACATCTGGTGCTGTAGGCTACATTTCAGAGGAAGGAACTGGCAAAACCACCTCTGAGTGTTCCTTGCCTAAAAAGCCCCCTATGAAATTCATAGGGTCATCATAAACCCACAGCTGACTTGAAGGCACTCTTACACACCAAGCCACGCATACACCTCACCAAATATCTCTTTTACTTCTTTTTGTAGCTATGCATTAACTTCAAGACAGAGATTAAAGTTTCAATTAATCTGGGGGCAGAAACACCGAAATCCAGTAGTGTACACTTATTACCAGAATCAGTGATCTCCCATTGCTCTTGTAATACTTAGTGCACCATAAAAACACGTTCTGGAAGACTAGAAAATTCTCTTAAACAGATTTTTGATGTCAGTAAGGACTGCAACAGGAATGGGGAAGGGAATAATTCTACTTGCAATGGATACAAAGGACATCACTGGATCTTGGCCAAGAATTTTAAATAATCCCAGGCCGACTACATTAATGCTAACCAAAATAGTGGCCTGTGGACCAATACTGTTAAGCTATCTATTGGCTGCCAAGTCCATGGCAGGTTTCCATCAAAGAAGGAAACAGTTATAGCTAATGAGCTATAGTGAACAAATACCCACTTCTCTCTTTTGATCATGAGATGTTACTAAAAACTTATTCACTAAAACCAGCACTTCTCAACACATTGAAAAATAAGCTATTTGACGACTCTTTATGTTCATTTTCTAACTGTATCTGACTACTCTGCAGTACTTCTGTGTATATGGTTTGCCAAAATGATATCCTTGTGGCTGAACTATGGGTTTAAGGCAGCAAAAACGTGCCAACCTTAGGTAATACAAAATGCTATCAGTGACACACTTCTACATGCAAACAAGAACACGCACAAATAAAGAGAACATGCAGGATATTCCTTATGTTTTACATACTAACAGCATGGTGCCAATTTGGAAACTGTGTTATCAAACATAAAAATTCAGATGAATTCATTCTCCATGATCTCAAGACTACATATATTGACACTGACCAACTGGTGTACATTCTCCATTCCTGCACATGATAAAACACATCTATCAGTGCTAACTGATGATCTCCATTCAACTCACATTTTATTTCCAATGTTTTCAATTACTGACAGCAGAGAATTTTATGACCTTATAGTTACAGGGTTGGTCATAAATGAATACCTTTTGTGTGCTCTAGCAGTTGTTTCTAACCTAGCACAGCAACAGCCTGATCTTTTTCTCTGCAATAAGGGGACTATTTGAATTTCATAGTGTCAGAAATTGAACAGTTTTATTTGTCTTGTATAAAGCTCTATATCACCATTAAACATTCTACCAGTAATTGAAAATGAAACAACAGCATTAAGCCAACCTCGATGAAGTCCTCTTTTCTCAAGGTCAAAAGCTGTCTTAAAGTTATCATTCTCTCCTGCATAAAACAATATTGAGGGATTTTTAGAGATTTTTTGCAAAACCAAAATTTAGTTGTACCCCTGCAGATGCTTTCAATTAAAAAAAAAACTCACCTTTAATACCTTTGTTATGTGTTCCAGCCCAAGGCCATGTAAAAACACTTCCAGGTCACCAAAAGCTGCATAAGAGCTATATACATACATAGGGTTCGTTATTATAAAAGTGCAAACTGTCAGAACATATGTTTAAATCAACCGAAGAACTAAAAAATGCCATTATTTTGAATTTTCCTGTTTGATCAATAGGGCATGCTCAACCAAGTATGGTTTATAACTGGACCAGAGGTTTAAAAAGGCAAGGCCATATAATATTCTTTATCAGAAATACAGCTCTTCCAAAACATAAACTTTGTAACTTAATGCAAGATCAAAATTACAGTTCAGTCTCTGTAAAATAGTCTGATACTGTAATCCACATGGGTCAAACACAAGGCCTGCAGGCCGAATGCGGCCCGGCAGATCATTTCATGTGGCCCTCGCAACTCTCCTGCAGCTGCAGCACTCCCCTCATCTGGCAAACCCAATCCCCACGTTGCGAGCCTCCGGCTGCTGGTATTCTGAAGAGGGGCCCACAGCCAGCACTCACGATTTACTTCTACTTCTGACTGCTCCTCTGGCCAAGTCTCACAGTCAGAGCATTGCCACAGATTACCATGGCAACACTCCACATGGCTCGCAAGAGTTGGACAGAGGAGCAGTCAGAAGTAGAAGTAAATCGTTAGTGCTGGCAGCTGGGCCCCTTTTCAGAATACTGGTAGTTGGGTAGCCCGCAATGTGGAGATTGAGCTCACCAGGTACAGAGAGGGGTAGGGGGCAGAAAAAGCCACAGGGGAGGGAGGAGAAGAAAGAGGCACAGAGAGGGTCTGGGCGGGGCAGAAAGAGGCACAGAGAGGGCCTGGGGAGCAGAAAGTGGTACAGATTATTACTAAATCCAATAATTGAAGGCAGAGGCAATTATTTAATATGATAAAAGAGTAGGTACCTTTATATAGTTTTACAGATACAACTGGCCCTTTGAGGGCAACCATAATGCTGATGTGGCCCAGATAAAATTGCATTTGACACCCCTGCTGTAATCCTAACTCAAAGAAATCTGCTGGTAAACCTCTGCCAGCAAAAGGGCAAATGGGGTAGTGAATAAGGGCAAAGGAAATGTAAGGCCCTCCTTCCCTCCAACTGCCACTACTGTGGCCTTTGAGGGAAAGAAGAATAGGCAAGCACAGTTCCATCATATCTGGGCCCAGCAACTGAGGAAAGACCCTTCATCCACGCACCCAAGCTGCTATTGCTGAGGCCTCTGAGGGAGAGAAGAGTAGACAGCATATGCTGGACTTAATTCCCTCCCCTACTCCCATTTCCTTTTCCCTGTGTGCTGTGTCTTACTTGCATTATAAGCCTGAGGGCAGGGAACTGTCAAAACAATAATTAATAAGCTGTTCTGGAAGCCTTTTTAATGAAAGGCTGGGATATAAAGGAGGAGCCACATTACACCAGGTCTGAACTTCTACCACAGGGAATCCAACACAATGGTGGCATAAAGTTAGGCCAAGGCAATGGACATCCTAAATCATTTTTAGTATCTCTAGGCTGGAAACAGCCTGGATTCAACTCAGCAGGCACATGGCCATTTTCACTAATTAAGACTGTCTTCTAAAAACACTGGTAATTCTGCATATGCTTGAACCAGGATCCAGCAGAACACTGATGCATGCAGAGTGCCTTGATCTTCAGCAACCGTTCCCACCCACATAGGTATTCAACACATTTATTCTGCTCAAGCAGGACATCAGAATAAATTTTTTCGTACAAAGGCAGAGGATCCAAAAATGTATTTACAGCACAGATATGCACCATAACAGTAGTTTCTGCATGCCAGAAAAAGTGATTAAAACTGCACAATGGATACAGATTCTGTAGTTTGATACAACCTTCCCAAAGCTTGTACCCTCTACGTATGTTTAAGTACAACCCATATCAATTCTAGCAGCATGCTGGCTAGGGAGAAAGGATGCTAACAAATCTGGAGGGCACCATACTGGAAAAGGTTGGTGCAACAGCTTTTTCAGTTGGAGTTACTGATGTTACACAAAATATTTACCAGATTTTGTTGCTTTTAATGCCATCGGGGACTGCTTTCAAAAAACTCTGAATACCCTCTTCTTTAATCAAGTTCTGAAACCGTCCTTGAAAAGGATTTGCCGTCAAAGAAAGTAAACTAAAAAGCTAAGAGAACAATTTTAAAATGTACATCAGGAAGAACACTTCATATCTCAAGGAGTGCAATTACGTGCAACTGGATAAAACAATACCCAGAGAGGACTGCACTGGCCTGTATGACTAAAGACAAATAATCTTTTCATGGCATCTTGAAAGTTAAACAAATGGGGGCATAAGCTTTCCTGAATGCCACTCCCTACTTTAAGTAAGTTTCTTCAAACAAAACGCCCATGTATAGAAAACTGATGGTAGCAATAAAACTCAGGTTTCTACATATTAAAGGCCCCCACTTCCCTTTGGCCTTTGTCAAATCAACAAGTTACAGTGAGTAGGAAAGAACTTAAAAAGCCTTAAGCATTATCTCTAGAAATTTATTTTTGGCATTGGAAAGGGGCCAATTATCTGATGTTAATTTTTTGTTGCTAATGCTTGCAAAATAAAAATTGACCTTACTACTCTGATTGTTAATTAAATCAATAGTTTTTAAAGAAACCATTCACACTGTAAAACAAAGAAGTCTTAAAAGAAAGCAAGGAAGCAAATAAAAGGTCCAAGCAGTATGAGGAGAAAGCCTAGAAGTGCTTTCTTAAAGGTACAAATGAAGAGTTGGTACTTACGTGGTAATGATCATTCTGGGATGACAGGAGGAGCAATCCACTACTGTGCCTGGGATTCTATCCTCGTGCCAGCTGACGCAGGAGCCGTTCGCAAGCTTTCAGAATTCCGTTGAAATCAACTCCCTCCTGTCCCTCTCCCTTCAGTTTACTTTTTCTCTAGCATACAGTATCTATTTACCCACCTATTCAAATCTGTACTTAACCTAGTGGCTGGGTGTCATCCCAGAATGATCGTTCACGTAAGTGCCAACTCTTCATTCTCGAAGCTGACAGGAAGACCAATCCACTATGCCTGGGACTTTCCCAAGCTGTTCCATGGGTGGGCATAATTTTTAGCAGTACAGCTTGCAACACCCTGTGCCCCAAAGGCCATCTGAGCACCTATATTTATCTATCTGTAGTGTTTAATGAAGGTGGCAAGATCTCCTTCCAACCTGCTGCTCCACAAACATCTTCCAATGAGAAAGCAGACTCATATGCCACTGACGTGGCCATTGAACGCGTGTAATGCCTTGGCTGCTTGGAATAATCGTAACATAGGAAAATGCAAGTCTTTATCCAAGACACAATCACTGCCTTGCTTGCTTTTTGGCCAGCGTTTTCAGTTGGAAGACAGTAGGAGTGCATCTGACTTTCGAAATTTCTTTGTTTTCTTGATGAAGGCTTTTACCACTAGTTCTTGGACATCTAATGTGTGCCATTCTTTGAAAAGATGAAAACTAGTTTAGGGCAAAAAGTTGGTAAATGTATTTAACTGTTGTTGCTTAAGCTATGTCAGGCATTTAGGCTTAAATGAGGGGTCCAACCTCACAGTCAACTTGTCATTTTCGAATTTACATAGGTGTTCATTCACTCCTACAATGCTGCCAGTTCTGATACCCTCCTGGCTGACATGATAGCCAACAGAAAGCGGTTTTAAAAGAAGATA
Organism: Iguana delicatissima; assembly: GCA_948472985.1. Lineage (NCBI taxonomy): Eukaryota > Metazoa > Chordata > Lepidosauria > Squamata > Iguanidae > Iguana > Iguana delicatissima. The sequence continues at coordinate 198,145 of CAOKZL010002567.1, read as the reverse complement.
GAAGCCTGAGTGAGGCCTCAGCTAACAGTTCAAAAGGCGGCTCTGTCAGTGTATTTAGCACCAAGTTTAAATCCCATGATGAAAATCTGTGCACCTTAGGAAAGATGATAATGTTGCCCCTCAGAAACCGTCTAATATGCGGGTGACTCGCACACAAACTGCCATCTTCAGTTAGGAATGCCGACAGCGCCGCTACCTGCCTTTTTAAAAGTGTTAGGCCGGAGAACCTTTACAGGCCATCTTGCAGAAAATTGAGTATTTGTGTCTCACCTACCTCAGTTACAGAAATTCTCTTTTCTGCACACCATTTTGTGAATGTTTTCCATGTTCTGTCGGGACATTTTTTGTGTAGATTCCCTTCTGGAACCCATCATTGTATTTACTACTCTTTTCGTATATCCCTGCTGAGTCAGCAGTTGCCTCTCAAATTCCACACTGTCAACTTCAACCAGTTCGGATCTGGTGGTGCACAGAACCTTGACTTAGCAAGTCCAGACTGCATGGTAACGTGCAGGGTGGACTTTGGATGAACTGCATCAGCAATGGAAACTATGGCCTCCTTGGCCAAAATGGTGCCATCAAATATTACTGACACTTTCTCCTGACTTCACCAGCACTTTCTGATTGGTGGGGAAAGCATAGCGATCTGGTGGCCAAGGTAGCTCACAAGGCATCGCGCAGCTCGGCACCTTTGCCTCCAAGCATTGAAAATACATTTTTAGTATTTTCTACAGTAGCAAACTAATCCACCTGTAAATAGGACTGAAATTGTTGCTTATTTCTTTGAAAACCTGTACCTTGAGGGACCATTCTCCTGGGTGTATGTAATTTCTGCTCAAATAATCTGCATGTACCTTGTGGACTCCCCTCAAATCGACTGTAAATGCAACTCGGCCCATCTGAAACAGACGAGTCACCTCTGTTATTAGTGGCACCGAATGCAGCCCTCCTTGCTTGCATACATAAGCCTTTGCTGTCATGTTGTCTGTTAATACCACCACATGGTGGCCCTTGACAAGATGCACACATCTTTGGAGTGCCAGGCAAATCGCCTTCAACTCCAGGAAGTTGATGCTAAAACTCTTGTCTGTGATAGTCCAATGGCCTTGCATAACAAACTCTGCGCAGTGGGCCCCCCAGCCATACAGACTGGCATCCGTCGTAATATCTACATCTTATATTTTGTTTTTGGAAAAGGTATGCCTGAAACCACTTTCCTTTCCTTCAGCCACCAGTACATGCCAGTCCAAATATTCTAAGGCGCTTCTACTTTGATAATGCCATCTGTTTGCGATGGCCACTGATGCCTCATCAGTAATCTCTGCAATGGTTTCAAGTGAAAACTGGCCTACTGTATCAACTGTGTTGTTGCGACCAAGGTGCCCAGACCTCTTGCCAGCTGCATTAGATCCATAGAATTGCTCTGTGTCAATCGACGCGCTGTTTATTGTACCTTCTCTAGTCTTTCAGAGGATAGATGCAACCTGCCCAGCCTTGTATTCTATCTGGGTCCCCAAATGGGCCAATTCCATAGTTGGGATCAGCACACTTTTTTCAATGTTTAGTAGAAACCCGTAATGCGACAACATCTCGAATGGTCATCTGCAAGTCCTGATGTAAATTGACGCTGACTTTGCCTTCAGCAAGATATCGTCCAGGTACGGGTATAACTGCACCCTTGCATCCGCAGAAATGCTATTAGAGGAACTAGGACTTTCGTAAATACCCTTGGCACTGATGCCAGACCGAATGGCAACACCTTGAACTGATAGTGATTGTTCCGGAAATTGAACCTCAGGTATCTCCTGTTGGATGGACACATGGGAATGTGGAGATATGCTTCCTTCAGTCTATGGAAGCTAAGTAGTCCCCCACTTCCAAATTCTCTTTTATTGATTGTAATTTCTCCATTTTGAACTTTCTGTATTCCACAAACCTGTTGAGATACCTGATGTCTTTCAATACTGGCCTGGATGCCCCATTTGGTTTGGGTACTACAAAAAATACCAAATATACACCTGTTCCTCTTTATCCTGTAGTGGTCCATAGCCCCTATGTCTAAAAGGTGCCTAATTGCTTGCATTACTACTTGTCGTTTGTCCTGACCTTCTGGTACCGGGGAAGAAAGAAATCTGCTCCTTTGGGGGAGGTGTGAAAGAATATTTTGTAGCCTTGAGTTACTACCTCTAACACCCATCTGTCTGATGCTATCTTTGGCCACCTGAACCCAAAAGGACAGAAGTCTTCCCTCCACTTTCCTTTTGTTGACAGTCAGTACTGCTGTTTACCTTGCTCTGCATCAACCCCAGCTTTCTCTGTCCTTCTATTGGTTTGATACTGTCTTGCAAGCTGTGGTTTTGATCTCCTCCATTGCAACCTGCCAGGTGTATATTCTGAATTTCTTCCGGTACAACCATAAGCTCTTCCACCTCGAAAGGAATAGTTAGAGCTCCTGAAGCCTCTTCTACTTTCCTTTCGCTCAGGGTTTGGCATCCTTGGGTTTTTTTTTTCCTTTGTGCTCTACTGAATATCTTTTCCAAGTAATGTCGGTAGAGCCACTCTCTACTGCCTTTATTAACTCATTAATTGACAGATCTTGTGCTGTCTCTAAGATGCCTTGAGACCACAGCACTGCTGCCCCTGAAACATCGAAGCAGCTGTTGATGCTTCAATCGTTGCTGGGGCAGCCTCGTGTGCCATCCTCTAGAAGACTTCTGCCCTTCGCTCATCCATTTCTTAAACTGAGTGTCTCCCTCCCTGGGGACAATTGCACCAGGCACCAGTCCTACAATAGGAGCGCCCACGGGGCACCTTTAAGAATTTAACATCCTGTCAGATTTTTTCTGGTGTTTCCTGATTATTCCACTCTGCTGTAACTATATCTTTGCACAAATCTGGCAGAAGGGTATTCCATCCACCTCGACTCTCTCTTCTTTATTACTGCTGCTATCCTACATTCTTTACTTATTTTGTCCTTTTCTCAGAAACCACGCAGCTAACTGTTTGAAGCACCCTTCTTAAAATACTCTTGAAGGAGTGAGCCTCAAACATCCTATCCAAATTATCTTTCATCTTCCTCAGCATCAGAAACCTCAGTGTCCTCTACTTCCATCAATTCTTCATCATCTACCTCTTTATCAGTGTAGGTGTCAATATCAGGCATATCAGAGGTGACCCCTCTTGCCTGCAGTGAGTCTAGTGTTTTCAATGTACATTCTCCGGGAATATCCTTGCTTTCCCTTTGTGTTAGGTCGAAACTCCAATTCAATTCTCCTTTTTCTTTAACTGGTTTTCCCTTACTTCCTCATCATCCACTGATTCCGCATAATTTAACCTTTTCTGACTGCCATTTCTCTGGGTATTGGCCATCATTTGTGATTGTAACTCACGCTGTTTGTATGTACTGCTTGTTGTGTGGGCTACCAAATGGTCATTTGTTAGCAGAAACTTGGTGAACTGGCCTTGGTAAAATTGCCTGGAGCTGTGAAGACACAGCCTCCTTGATCATAGCCTGAATTTCCGTGTGTGAGTCCTCCATTATGCCTGACCTCTGACTTACTTGGCCGCCCCAGCATACCTGTTCAGGGTTATGCTGTGGGTCTGGCCCCGTCTGCGGCGTTTGAAGCCATCGCTCCATGAAGCATTGCATTTCTGCACCCCAGGGCCCATGCATGTCGCTGACGGCTTGACCATCTTGTACTGGTACTGAGTATGCCATTACTGGATCAGCGCTGTGCTCCTGCGCAGTCGCTGTCAAACTCTGGGCCCTTGGAAGGAAGCGCTTGCATCGCCACATCTAAGATGGCGTCCGAAGCCTTAGTCACAGCTAAGATGGCGTCCGAAGCCTTTGCCACACCTAAGATGGCTGTCCCAAGCCTTAGTCACAGCAAAGATGGCGTCCGAAGCATTTGTCCTACCTAAGATGGCGTCTGAAGCCTTCGAGGGAGTGGCTACTCTCACCATGTTCAACCCTGATTTCCAAGATGGTGGCCGGAACTCTCAGAGGTGAGTCGCTTTGTATTCTCTTTCAATACCTTTTTTACTCCATGTTTTTCTTTAGGTTTCTTTTTATCTGCCTTTGTATCTGACTTCTTCACCTCCGTGGCTCTCTTTGCGTTTGGTATTTTCTGGTCATCTGCCTCACTCTGGAGGACAGGAATATTTTCAGGAGCTCAGCTGCGCATTTCTCATTCGAGAGACGCTGTGCAAACTTCTGTGCTGCTGCTCCAGCCACTGTCTGAAGCATGCCTTGCGGCAGTCTTCTGGATGGAACATTGTACAGTCACCTCGTCCAAAGCCTGCCTTGCGGAGGTCTTCTACGGAACACTGTAAGGGAGTGACTGAGCCCAACTCTGTGGTGCTGCGGATCACTCTGCGTCATTTATGTTCCACCGCTGTACTTTTTCCCATACTTAATCTTTCACAAACCTTCTCTCTTAATTTCTCCCTATTTCTTTCTTTTTATTTTAAATTTCATCACTGTTCTACTCGGGAGAGGGAGTCTGATGCGTCTCACTGCATGCAGAAGGAAAGAAAAACTGAAGGGAGAGGGAAAAGAGAGTCGGTTTAATGGAATTCTGAAAGCTTGTCATTGGTCTGCGTCAGCTGGCACGAGGATAAGTCCCAGGCGTAGTGGATTGGTCTGTCCTGTCAGCCCGAGAATGTTAACTATAAACCAAATGTTTGGTTTAAACATTTGATAATAAAAACCTAAGGTTTATTAGCACTGACTATGACATCAGTTCCTTTTAACCATATTAGTGTTTAGATGTCTTAATTCAGATTTAGTGATGATATCATACTGTACTTCTCTACATGAGGGATGAAGAGTGTTCAAGCAACTCTCTTGAAGGACTAAAATAATTGCTGGAGCTATCAACGTAATATACGTTTTATCATAGGAATTGATCATGCTTCCTTTGCTTGACTTCAGATCAGTTTAGCAATAGCAGTTACATTTCTATAACACTTATCAGTGCAAAGCACTCCCTAAGCAGTTTACAATGTGTTTTTAGTTAATTACCCCCAACAAGCTGGGTACTCATTTTACCAATCTATGGAAGGATGGAAGTCAACCTGGAGCCCTGCAGGGTTGAACCATTTGGCAGGTAGTCCTGTCGCTCTAACATCTCTGTTCCATTTAATGGAAAACTCATTCATATGTTTAGTTTGTACAGTATATTTTCAATATTAATTCTGCAAAACATATTCATCTTTAATTTCCTTCTTCCTTGCATGCTACAGTGATATAGTGCTGTTTTGGTTCATTCTAAATAAATACATCACTATTAGAAACAAATGTAGATTCACTACTAGAAACATTAATCAAAAATGCTTGTGAATAGCAAGGTTAGCTCCTCATTACACGAAGTTGCTGGTCTCACTGCATGCAATTCTAATGTATAAATTATGACACCAGCTCTAGTATCAAAAATGCCTCTTAATGCAGGTATGGAATGTTACACAGACTCAAAGTAAACAAATATTTCAACTGAAGAGTTAATTTTATATTTGTAACAATACCTCTGAATGCTTGTTGTTCTTTGCAATTTCTCCTGGTGTCTGTCCATCTTTTGTCTGTACTGCTTTATCAGCTCCAAGTTCAAGTAACTTGAACACTACTTTTTTATGTCCATAGCGTGCTGCCCACGTTAATGCCTGCAATGATTTATTAGTTGTATTGTCAGCATACACTTTACAATTTGAAAAGAAAATTGTCAATTCAGCACATAAGATACTTTGGAATGAATTCTCCTAACTGGCAAGACATTCATTCTTCTAGATTTTTCAAAATCCTAGCTACACAAGAGCTCCTCTGAACTGGCTGGGAAAAAAACAGAAATGAGTGCAGAAAGTCAGTATTCGGGATTCCTAATTGCAGTGGTAGCTCACTGACTGTGTAGATAGGAGCACTTGAAATATTGCGCGCGCACATACACACAGAGTCAGGGTATAATCTGCACATGTTTAATTCTTCTCCTTTAAATAAAAGCAAAGAAAAATCAAATAACCTTTTCCTAGCCCTCAGCCAAAAACTAACAAGGGACAGTGCAATCAAACGTGTTTGGTACCACAACATTTATCAAGCCTGGTTTCATAAGATTCTTAGAATATTTTTTAAAAAGTGCAAAAAAAATTGCAGAACAAACAAACAAACAAAAAACCAAGCAGGGAACCAACATAATACACTTACAGTGTAACCAGTTTCATCTTGGACATTTATTTGTGATCCATGAGCAATCAGAAGAGCAACAACTTGAGGATGACCTTCACGGGCTGCATACATTAGCGGAGTCATTTTCTTTCTAGGGAAAAGTCCATGGTGCCTTTAACATTGTTCTCAGTCCAAACATTTGTTATTCTGTTATTAATTAATACAGGGGTTTTTTTATCTGTAAAGGACTCAGATGCACTTATTTAATAATTTTATTGCTGCTTATACACCTGTCTTTGATCTAAAAGAATTATCAGCCTATAAAGTTCAATATTCAAAAGAACAAATTCCAGGGCTATTTAAAAGTAGCTGATACAACTAATTGCCAAATATGGCACTGAAATGCTACCCTAATCATATCACCAGATATCAATAAGTCATAAAAATTGAACAACAGAAAATAACAGGAAACACACACCAACATCACTGAAGTTTTCTGCTTCGTAACAAATACAAGGTAGAGCTGTCCTGCTTCAAGAAAAAGCATGATCAAAAAAAAGTCAACATAAACAAAATTTTTGTTCACTGTGTGTTATTTTTATTACAGACCACTAGAGGGATCTGCAGAAACACACTGGAAAGCTGTATGCTGGTTTCAAAACTGTCTTAGCAAATGTGCTGCTCATGTTTTCATTCCTAGATGTTCTTGTAGAATTATAATGGTCACAAAGCTGAAGCTATCCCAAGGAAACAAAGGTATCATAAAAATAAAGGAAAAAATAAAGATTAATCAAAAAGTACAATAGGGCTAGAGCAATTTGTCATAGCTTTATGAGGCTCTGACAATGAAAATGAATTCACTACCTATAATGAGGGGATATCATGTCAATGAGATTACACCAGTGTATGTCTAGTTATACTGTAAAATACAGTTTTGCTACTGTATAGTATACCTGAAATGCCTAGTGTCAGAAGCCTACAAGATGCCTAGCCATAAATACCCTAAAGGCATCGGATCCTGTCTCATCTTGGAAACTAAGCAGGGTCAGTACTTGTTAGTACCTGGATGGGAGATCAACTATTAACTTTACTGTAGGCTATATTCAGAGAAAGGAACTAGCAAATTCATCTCTGATTTTGCCTAAGAAAACCCTACAAAATTCATGGGGCCACCATAAGTCAACAAGAGACTTGAAGGTACTTACACACACATTATCGCAACTCCCAGATGATAAAAAATAGAATAAATTGATGCTACACATCTAATACTCATCTCTTACCAAGCAGGATCATACTGAACAAACGCAGGGAGCAGCACAAAACTGAGCAATTTTTAAAAAAATGTAATTTCAGCACAGGAAGGTTTTCTAAGGGAGAAATAATCTTATTAGGGTCTCATTTCATGCCTGTTATCCTCTTATACAGAGTACATACCCTTGGAAAGAGGTAGAAACTGGTGCTTATATAGCTGGAGATTCAGTAGTTTGGATTTGTGACATACATGGTGATTACAATAACTAACCTGCCTGGTGCAATTGTTGGGGACCTCATATACAGTATACAACATACTGATACTGTGATGGGAAATCTGTTAACAACAACAACAACACTGTACTTGTAGCATTTCATGCTCTGCGCTGCAGAAATTAAAAGTTAAAATGTGCTTGCCTATGTAAACATAAGGACAAGGTAACATGTGTAAGATTGAATTCTGTTTCTGGCCATTATCAGAAAAACAAAAACAAAACTAGAAAAGGAAAAGTGGCATAGTAAGGTCTAGCAGAGCTAGCTTCTCCAAGAGATAGAAAACAGCTAAGAATAAAGGGAAGCAAGATTTGGCATTTAGGTCCCCTGAAACGGTATCATTTTGGAAGCATGGTTCTTAAATTATAATTAGTTGAGAAAGGCAAATGTCTACAACAGCTCAAAAAGCCATGAGACTGTAACAGTCAGACCAATGTACATGACTGCACTGAAGACATAGACACTCCTGGCTCAATTAAAACTCACAGAATATAGGGTAAGACATATACTTCTCTGATTGAAATTCACAGTCAGAAATACTCTCCATACAGATAGAGTTGGAAATGTAATCTCTGAAACAATGCCTCTTCTTCTTTTTCTTTTCTTCTTATATTTATTTATATCCCTACTTTCTTCCCATAATGGGACTCAGGGCAGCCAATAACATATTTAAAAAAATACAAACTAAAAACAACACAAAAGCTGCAACAGAAGTTTAAATGTAATATTTAAAAAAGAACTTAAACAATTTATAAAGTTAAAACATTAGAAACCAAACATACTAAAATTCATTAAAAGAATACATAAAGAGTCTCCCTTACCACGTCCTCTGCATCTGCAAATGTAATATTGTGTGAAGCTTTATGTTACATTAGAGTGAATGGATGCTGCAGGCATATGCCCGTGTTGCCACAGGGAATGCACACATCACATCCATTGATTATAAAAGGATGCTACAATTTGCGTTTTTTGTTTTAAGCAGGAGTTCTTGGAATGGGACCCCTGCACATACAGAAGACACATTGTATACAACCATTAAAAACAACTATGCTGAAATAATGAAATGTACTGGAAATGCTACCAAATACTGAAATGTATAAAAATTCTCTGTATGAGAAGAGAAACAGATGAAACGTGAGAAGGGTGATGCCTCATGTACTACAAACATAGTGTGAGGTAATGTTCCTGCACTATAATAAAAATGTGTGAGATGCTGTTATGCATAAGATCACATTCATCATTATATTCATGTACTACAAGTACCTATATGCCTTGAAAGTGTGGAAAAATGTTCCTTATTAGAGGCAATCTAACTACTGAATGTGCATAAAAGACTCAAAATGTTTGTGATATGATGAATCTCCACTGCTTAAGACTACTGAATTATAATACGAATATAGAGAATTAGTTATAAAGCCATGTTTGTTCTCTCTAAATTCTCTGCAAATCCAAAGCTTGCGATATTCTCAAGGGGAATGCCAATGTTCAACTGTGCCCCCCTGCAATATAGTGGGCCCTCCTCTTGTACAACCTCCACATGCACGAATGTATGCTGCATCCCATTATAGTAAATTGATTTGGTGGATGCACGCACATTGCATCCACTGATTATAATGGAACACAACACTTCGTGCTTTTTTGTTTTATATTGGAGTTCCTGCAATGGAATCTCACATATATCGGGGGGGGGGCGTGCACTACAGATTATAGCCCTGGGAGAGCAAGTGACCGAAATGGTAAACTTTTAAGGAACTCTAACCAGGTATAAATTGACACGCATAAGGGCAAAGAACTACAGAGAGATGGAATGAAGGAACTACATCTGTTTTGGCATTTCCCTCAAAGATCCCTTCTTAGAGAGAAAGCAAGGCTTCAGAGAAAATGAGTCATATTCTAGTCACTGCCCTAGCAAAAACATGGAATGCTGAATCAATAAAATTAGAAGACCTCTGACTTCACTACTAGTTATGACTTTGACCAAGCCGAAAAGTGATCTAAAACAGCAATGACAAGGAGAAACATAGGAAGTAGGCACAAGAGACCAAAGAAGGCCAATGCAGTAATGCCAAAGGTAGCTAAAAAGGGACCCAGGATTCCTATCAGCCACTTCAAAGGTGGCACCAGATCCCTTATCTGGACCTCTCCAGAAATAACCCTATCACAAGCAGAACTACATCCTTTTCTGGAACACCTTTTATGATGCATTGGGGAAATTGGGCCCAAACTGCTCCCTAGTCCATGGCTCATGTCTATTAAGCATCAATGATTGACTGTTGGACTTACTACCAAAGACTGGTGCTGAGGATGCAAACAAATCCATACAGTAGTGTTTAGTAAAGGTAGGAGCACTCGCCTACATACCTTCTCTACCAATTTTTGCTAAAGAGACAATACTGGAGAAGTCTGGTGACATGGGCTGCTGTCTGTGGAATGTTCTGTAATGATCTGAGGTCAAGGCAGGTGAGCTGATTTATAAGTCTTCCTTCAAGGAAATAGAATGAAACAAAATAAAAAGTAAGTCTGATTGTCTAAATACATTTGTTCTTCAAACATTCTAATTGTCTTATACATGTCAACTGAATGTCACAATCTGAGCATATGAGGCACAACAGATCTATGAGGAAAGTGCTATTGTTTAGTGAGAAGAGCTGATCTGGTATCAAAATGATAAAGTTATGTCAGTCTCCAAAGATGCTCCCACACTGAAAAACTCCCTAAGTTCTGACAAGCCATCCGGCTGAGTTAGCTGGTTAGTATATTTATCAAAAATGCCATTTTAAATAATATGATACAAAGAGAGGCTCAAAGTGGGCTGAGTTAAGAGGTCTGAGAACGAGATGCAAGTTCTAGGACAGGAAGTCATGAATGCAAGGAGCAGGAGAACCAAAGTGGAAGCCCTGATAAAGTCTCTGAAGTGAGTATGGGAACAGAGATCGCTTGTCTGGCTGAGAGAACACTCCTTTTTTTCCATATTGGGCTTAGACCCATATGCATGCCAGAGAAGAAGGAAAACAGAAGTCTGAGAACTCCTTGATCCTCTCATCTTAAGTGTGTACTAGTAAAGGGAGGCATCCCAGGTATCCTTACAGATTTGCTGTGTGATCTCTAGGAAGTGAAGAGGTGGTACTTACATGAACAGTCATTCTGGGATGACTGGAGAAACAATCCACTACATAGGGGTTGTGATCCTCGTGCCAGCCGACGCAGGAGCTGTTCTCGTCCCAAAAACATTTTAACCGTTAAGCCCCAGTCCCCCTCCGGTCAGTTCCTTTCTCTAGCATTCACTAAACTTACTATCATATATCCACATCCTAAAACCTTTCCCTATCCTAGCAGTGGGTGTGGATTGTTCCTCCTGTCATCCCAGAATGACTGTTCGCATAAGTACCAATTCTTCATTCTCAGGATGACAGGAGGATCAATCCACTACATATGGGACTTTCCCAAGCTGTACCATAGGTGGGTCACCAGTTATAATACTGACTGCAAAACAAGAGGACCAAATGCCACCTGCAGACTTATATTTATCCAACCTGTAATGTCTAATAAAAGCTGTAGGTTCTTTCCAGCCTGCCGCATTGCAGACATCTTCCAGTGAAGACGAGGAAGCATATGCCACACTAGCCGCCACTGATCTTGTGGAACGTGGCCAAACATTAATAGGTCTTGCCTTCTTAGCATAATCATTACAAAGAAATATACAGGCCGTAATCCATCTGGCAATAACTGTTTTGCTAGCCCTCTGACCCAAAGTCTTTGGATGATAAGAAATCAACAAGGCCTCTGACGTCTCAATCCTTTAGTCCTTTTAATATAAATCTTTACCACTCTTCGCACATCCAAAGTATGCCACTTTTGTTCTAAAGCGTGAACCGGTCTTGGACAAAAAGTTGGTAAGTGAATCTCCCCTACCTTTGTATTAGATGACACATATTTTGGTAAGAATGAGGCGTCAAAGCAGAGTATTAGTTTATCTTGTTCAAACTTACACATATTCTCATTAACAGATAATGCTGCTAACTCTGAAACTCTCCTAGCCAAAGTTACAGCCAATAAAAATGCTGTTTTGAAAGATAGCAACCTCAAGGATGTTTCTCTTAGCGGCTCAAACGGTGCCATTGTTAATCCATTTAACACCAGGTTTAGGTCCCATGAGGGAAACCTATGAGCTGTTGGAAAAGAACTTAAAGTGGCTCCCTTCAGAAATCTCCTTATATGAGGATGTTTTGAGTATGATTCTCCTTCCAAATTCAGAATCGCCAATAGGGCCGCCACTTGCCTCTTTAAGGTATTAGGATGCAAACCTTTATCCAACCCATCCTGTAGGAAAAGCAAGATATGTGACACATTCACTTCCGCAATATACACCGCCTTAGTATAGCACCACCTTTGAAAAGTTTTCCAAGTTCTATCATATATCTTTTGAGTGGTCTCTCTGCGAGAACCCAATATAGGTTTGACCACCCTATCAGCATAACCTCGTTCTGCTAGAAATTTCCATTCAATTTCCATGCTGCCAGACTTGACCATCCGGGATCCGGATGACAAACTGGACCTTGAGCGAGCAAAGCTGCCCTCACCAGCAATCTCCACGGTAGAGCTTGAGCCATCTGCAGCAACATCGGAAACATGGCCCCCTCAGCCAATATGGCGCTATTAATATCACGAATGCTTTCTCCACCTGAATTTTGATAAGTACTCTCTGGACAATTCAAATTGGAGGAAAAGCATAGTGCATTCCACACCTTTACTTCCATCTATAGAAAAATGCCTTTCTAACTTGGTATTTCCACCAGGAGCAAATAAGTCTACTTGTAAAGGACCAAAAATACTTTCCAAACACTGAAACACTTCTCTGTTGAGGGACCACTCTTCTGGATGTATCAAATTCCTGATAAAATAATCTGCTTGACTATCCGACTCTCCTTTCACATGTACCACCGTTATTGACCTCACATGTCTCTCGGGGTACTGAATGCAGACTGCTGTGTTCGCAAATGTATACCTTGAGTGTCATATTGTCCATGAAAATTCTCACATGTTGATTCCTTATTAGCCTCACAAATCTTTGAAGAGCTAACCTTATCGCTTTCAACTCTAGGTAACTTATATTGAACCTTTTGTCTGATGAGGTCCAAATGCCTTGCACAGAGTAACCCTCGCAATGCACTGCCCAACTGTGAAGACTAGCATCTGTCGTTACACGGATCATGCTTTCTATTTGAATTGCAACCCCTGAAGCCACATTCCTTTCCTTCAACCACCAAGTTAATTCTTTCTTCACTTGATCTGTAATCCTCACTTTGTAATGACTTTTTGCAGATATTGCAAACTGATGATTCAACAGTAGCCTCTGCAGAGGTCTTACATGGAAACTCCCTACCGAACTAACTGTGTTGTTGAAATCAAAATACCCATAATTCTTGCTAGTTGCACAAGATCCACTGACTTCTGTTCCCATATCCTACCTGTTTCCCGCCTTAGTTTTACTAACCTGTTCTATGATAGAAACATCCTCCCCTCTAGGGTATCTATCTCTGCTCCTAAATGAGTTAAAGTCGTTGTTGGGTTCAACAGGTTCTTCTCGAAATTGAGAAGAAATCCATAACCCATCAATACTTGAATCATTAATTTTATATTCTTCCTCAATTTCTCTTTTGTCTCTGCTTTCAGTAAGATATTGTCTAAATAAGGATATAACTGCACCCCTCTCACACGCAGATGTGCTATCAATGGAATCAGCACCTTTGTGAATATCCGAGGTGCCAAAGCCAGTCCAAAAGGCAAAGTTCTGAACTGGAAATGACAATCTTGGTAATGAAATCTCAAGCACCTCCTGTCCTCTTCCCTCACTGGGACATATAAATATGCCTCCCTGAGGTCTATAGATGCCATGTACTCCCCATTGACAAATCCTCCCTTATTGTTTGTAGCGTTTCCATTTTGAATTTTTGATATTTCACAAATTTGTTGAGGTACCTTAGATTTAACACCAGTCTGTACTTGCCATTGCTTTTGGGCACCACAAAAAATACTGAATAAATTTCCGAGAATTCCTGCTGTTTGGGAACCCTCTCTATTGCTCCTATCTGCAACAAATGAAGAATTTCCTGACGAACAATTTGTTGTTTGTTTTTGTCTTTCAATACTGGTGGCAGAAGAAATCTGTCTTTCAGCTTGGTGTGAAAACAAATTTTGTACCCAAGTTACTACTGTTAGAACCCACTAGTCCGATGTTATTTGACACCACCTGTCTCTGAAAGACAGAAGTCTTCTTCCCACCGATTGTTGCTGATTGTCAATATTGTGACTTTCCCCGCTTGGGATTATTCCCAAGCTTTCCTTGTCCTTATCTTGAATACTGAAACTGCCTACTGAACTGTGGTTTCTGTCTATTCCACCGATACCTACCAACACGGTACTCAGACCCTCTTCCAGTGTAACTATTGGCTCTTCCCCCACGAAAGGAGTAATTAGAACAGCGGTTCTCAACCTGTGGGTCGCGATCCCTTTTTCACAGGGGTTGCCTAAGACCATCGGAAAACATGCCTAAGACCATCGGAAAATGCTTGTGGCCAGCAGCTCCCCCAAAGACGTTGTCCGTCCGTCAGCCAATCAGCCTGTCCCTCCTCCTGCCAGTGCTCCCTCCCCCAGGAGACCAGACTCCTGGGCCTCCTTGCCTCTTGGGTTTCCTGGCTGCCTTGCCACACTGGCCGGCCGGCTACCTGGCTGCCTGAGAAGGGCAGAGAGGAGGCGCAGGAGGGAGCTGGGGCTTCGCCGTGCCTGCTTCTTCGCCTACGCAGCGCAACCCTAAGCACTGGATCGGTCATGGGCTCAGAGTGGCTCCTTCCCAGAGGCAGCCCGTCTGTCCCGCCACCGTTTCTGACGGGAAAGTGGCGGAATCCACGGGGCGGTGGGTTTCATCTCTCCCCCGGAGACGCCCCGAGCCCAGGAGAGATGCCCAGAAAAGGCACCTTGATCCACTGCGTGTGCCCTCGCCCCCAAATCCCTCCTGATTGCACTTTGCCCTCCTGCCCGTGGAAGAGCCCGGCCCGGCCCGGCCCCCCTCAGTGAGCGCGCTCCTGCCCTTCTCCCTCTGTTGGGCTTGCGCATGATGCAACCGGGGCGGCAAGTGCAGCTGGGTGGCCACGGGCCCCGTTGGCGGGAGAGGCACTGTTGCTGCTTGCCTGCGATGATGAGATGGAGGCCCCGGCCCAGCCTGTCAAGGGCACCGCCTGAGAACCCCCGGGCCTCCCTCCTCCAGATCCCTCCCTCTCCTCCGCTCCGCCCGCCTTGGGATCTCTCCTGGGGGATACTTGGAAGGAGGGCCCGGGTCATCTCTAGTGCAATCCGATGGCCCTGAAGGGGCAGAAGGAACATCCCCCGCCATTCCTCCCCAGGTGGAAAAAACAGTTTCCTGGCTGCCAGGAAACCCCCTCCGGGATTAAAATAGACCAGCCAGAATGCTGTGCCTTTTTCTCTTGGTAACCAAACATTGGAGAGCCAGCGTGGCAGAGTGGTTTGAACTCTGAAGACCAAAGTTCAAATCCCACACTCAGCCATGAAAACCCACTGGGCAGACTTTGGTTAGTCACACTCTTTCAGCCTCAGAGGAAGCCATGGGCAAAATCCCCCTGAAAAGCAAAGCCAACGCCTGTTTTCTGTGCAGAAAACACCTTTCCCCACACAGTGTTTTCTGCTCAGAAGTCAGGGTTTGATTTTCTTTTTAGTGCAGAAAAGGAACCATTTTTTTTCTCCACAGCACAGTTGCTGCAAAACACTTCTGGACATTTAACAATGGGCCCCCTTCATTTTCACCTGCAGAGGGGAGAAAATTTTGCAATTATCCATCCTTGCATGCAAAGACAAAATACAGTCAGCCCTCCGTATTTGCAGGTTTCATTTTTGCGGATTTGATTATTCACGGGTTACTTGCTGTCACTTCTACTGCCTCCCTGTGCCATTTTTAATAGGGACTGCAAGCCTCGCAAGACTGAGAAACTGCGACCAAGGCTTGTAAGTCCCTCATGCAGTGACTTTTGCCACCTGACCCAGCTTTCCTTCCAGGTGGGCTCCCACCCTGAGCCTTTGCCTTTCCTAAGTCCTAGTTAGTCACACTGTGTGGAGAGCAGCTCCCCTCCCCGGATACAAAGAGGGGGTGGCGTACTTTGAGAAGAGATTTTTGCCAATCAAGAGAGGGAGGCTGCTCAGTGTGGCATGTGCAGTTTACTGTTGTTATATTAAGACTGTTACCCATGCTACATCATGCTTCAAGACAAAATTTCATTTATTTGTAATTAGAAATAAATATTTCACAATATATAATTACATATTGTTTTTGTGATTGAACACTATGCTTTAATTATGTTCAATTTATAACAACGAAAATATATCCTGCATATCAGATATTTACCTTACGATTCATAGCAGTAGCAAAATTACAGTTATGAAGTAGCAATGAAAATAATTTTATGGTTGGAGGTCACCACAACATGAGGAACTGTATTAAAGGGTCGCGGCATTAGGAAGATTGAGAACCACTGCATTAGAGCTTCAAAAACTCCTCCTATCCACTTTCTTTTACAGTAAAGTGGGCATCACCTGTTTCTTTTCTTTTGTCTTCACTAAGACCTTTTCCAGTGCCTGATTTCCAAATAATAACTCTCCCTTAAACAGAACAAAAGCCAAATTATTTCGAGATTTTTGGTCAGCCTCCCAGTACTTCAACCATAATGATCTTCTCACTATGGTCAATAAATTCATATTCCTAGCCGCAAAAGTGATTGAATCATGGCCCACATCAGCAATATACTTCAGAACTCTCTGGATTCTTTCAAGTTTTGCTTTTAATAACTCTTGCATACTTAAATCTTGGGAATCCAAAATATCCTGTATCCAGAGAACAGCAGCTCTAGCAGACAAAGAAGTAGCTACCGAAGCTCTAATTGCTAAAGATGCTGCCTCATGTGCTTCCTCAGCGATATCTCTGCCCTTCTTTCATCCACTCCCCTTAGTTGGGTGTCCCCCTCCCTGGAGACAATTGCCCCCAACACTAAACCATCAATCGGAGCATCCACTTTAAGAAATTCAACATCTTTCTTTACAAATGAATATAACTTTTGACTATAAGCCAAAAGTTTCTTAGAATTCCACTGTGAAGACCACTCACTCATAATCACATCCTTAAAGAACTCTGGCATAGGAATTTCCATGGCCCGTCCTTTTTTCTAATTACTGAAGCTAACTTACTTTCCTTACTACCATCCTCCACTTCCTGCTCTTTGTAACTATCCAAACCTAACGTCTGCATAACCCTTTTTAAACGACTACGGAAATTTTCTCCCTCAAACAATCTGTCAGACTCCATCTTATCATCCTCGTCATCCTCTGAAGACATAAACTCCTTCTCATCTTCTATAACGATAAATTCTTCTGGTGACTCATTTTTCTCATCACTCTCTTCTGTCTCATGTTGCAGTCTCCTTCTAGAATTCCTCTGCTCCATCCTCACATCTGTCTCTTTACTGGCTGTCCCTTTCTCAGCTAAAGATCTCTCTTTATTTCTTTGGTCTCTCAATTCGCTTCCACCTGACCTTTCATCTTGACCCAATCTCCTTCTCTTAGCAGCTGGCAGTTCATTATCAATTTGATCCAACTCTAATTCATTAATACTTGACTGTTGCTGTAAATTCATTTGATTAAGTTGATTAATTTGATTTGACATATTAGTATTTTTAAATACATTCCTCATATTCCACATAGCCATTTCGCATTGAAAACCATTTACATTAATATTCATTTGTGACATCTGCGCATTTAATAATGTTTGGACCTGCGTCTGAACCGCTTCTCTTATCAATTGATTTATATCCACCCGAATTTCATCTCTGGGGTGTTGCACTGCTACATTTTGTGAACTGGACTGAGACTCACATGTTTCATTTAATTGTTCCTGTCTCTGAGTTGGCACGTTCGCAAACCAACTGTTTAAGAAGGCTTTAAATTCAGAATTCATTTTAATTTGTTCGAATGCTGACCGAGGCAATCCGTCTGAACGCATCTCTGAATCAGAGGAAACCCCAGCCCTTCCTGCTTCTTTCTAGCCAGATGCTATTGGATAAGCGAAGCTGCACATGTGCGCCAATGCTCTGCCCCTTGCACCTCCCTCAGAGGCTTCAAGAAGCCGGTCAGACATTACCGGTACCATCTTAGAACTGGTATTTTCAAGATGGCACCCAGGAGTCACCTGTAAGTTTCGGAGGCACTGCTGACTGTTTTGAAAGCTTTTTAACACTACCTGATTTTTCCCCTTTCCTTGTCTTTTTCTCTGAGGTCCCTTTACCTGTTTCCTTTGTTTTCTGATTGTCTGGGACTCGCTGTTTGCGTCCACCAGCAATCTTTACCTCATCTGCCTCACTTTCACTCGAGCTCAGAAATATTTTTCTTAAATCTGCATGATTTTCCTCATCCACGCCCCGCTGAAATTTAATCTTATGGACGGAATCACATTTGCCATCATCCGTGACCGGCTGTATTGTGGTTTTCTGGACAGGATTTTGTTTTTCATTGTCCAAGCCCAGCTGTACAGTGGTACTCCGGACAGAATCGTCTTTTAATATTCCATGTCCAATAATTGCTTTCTCTACTGTCTGGGAAGGCTTATCCCCTTCCTTTCTCGAACTCTTCCCCTTTTTCTCCAAATCTTGCTCCATATCTAACATACAAACAAAAGTACTGGAGAGGGACAAAAATACTCCTAGCTAGATTGCAGGAGAAATAAAAACTAAGTGGAGGGGGACTGGGGCTTAACAGTTAAAACGTTTCTGGAATGAGGACGGCTCCCGCATCGGCTGGTGCGAAGATCACAACCCATACATAGTGGATTGATCCTCCTGCCATCCCGAGAATGACTGGAGTAGTCACTACCTCTGGGGGAAAGCCATGGTCTAGAAAAGCCTTACACTCAGTCTTCAAGCTGTTAGTCTGAATCAGTCTGGTGAACCACAGGTCTCTGAAGGTTTAGAAATCAGAGTTCTGCTGCAGTGAGTTAGAGAAGAGTTAGAGTTCAGGAAAATCAAAATCTCCTGCACCAATAAAGATCACCATGGCACTCTCTGCCCTGGGATTCCAAACAGCCCTCAAAAAATAAGCATGGTAGCAAGAAGAACATATAGGAGGCCTTGGATCCATGAGACACTGAGCACGTTCTGTGAGGGGGCTACATAAACAGAAGAAACTATGACTCAGGTGAGAATTGGAAGGTGAAGCAAAAGATTCACTTGAAGGACAAATGTCTGTTGCAGTGCCAAGAAAACCATGTGTTTGAAGTCCTATTTGCCCAGATCTAAAGGCTGACTTCTCAGAAAGTTCACCGTGATGCTTGATTCCCTGGAGGAGTTGGACCATGACAGAGAGGACTGTATATTTTCCCATTGTAGGAGGAGGGAAGCCTGCTTGGACTGTTGGGTGTGATACTTTCTTAGGGAGCTCCTTGGAGGAGAAATCAGTAGATTTAGAGGTGGCCAATAGGAGTAAGAGGGTGTAAAAGCAAGTGTTGTTTTTGGAAATACAGCAAAGTCTCTCATTCTTAAGCTGCTCTGCAATTTGTGCAACTACAAAGAATTAAGTATCTTTTAAAAAAACTTCATTAATTGGACGCAAGTAATTTGGAGGAGAATTATTCAGAGCCCGAAAGTCACTATCAGAATAAAAAGAGAGCATGTAGGCCTCCTCATGGGGGTACTGGAGAGGGCTTTGATTCCCTTGAAAGATCCTGTTACACGTCATTACTACTGAGGCCAGCCTCTGTGGTCACCAAAGCAGATCACTGTTTTTATGAAAGGTCTGTAAGGAGGAGGACATTATCCTGGCAATTCAAGGAAGGAACTGGAGGTAGAGCCAGAAGGCAGGTACTTTTATTGATATGAGATTCCATGCCTTTACCTCTCCAGGTCAATGACTGGAATACAATCTAATCTCCTAGATTCTGCATGAACCTCCCAGAGAAAAGAAAAGGAAGTTCAAAGTAAGTGTAAAGTGATTCATGGTGTAGAACTAATGGAGTCTGAAGTAGTAATGGTTATTAAAGAAAGGACTACTCTTTAGGTTGAGCTGAATATCGCAAGGAAATAACAGCTTGTCACTGGAAAATTCTATGATAAGTATTTAAAAAGGGACTGAAAAATAAAGGCAGCATCATAATACTTCCATATTGATCTATGATGCTGCCTATTTAGAAAATATGTATAGCTGTTATTATCCTATCTCAAAAAGAGTATTATAGGACTAAGAAAGGTCTAGAACAAGATATCAAGATGACAAAAATGTTAAAGTACTTCTGTACATGAAAAAGCAGAAGCATTCAAAGATGAAGGGATTTATCATCATCACTGGCTACTTAATTACAAATGTATCATTAAATAATGTCTCCTGGCCCAAACTGCCAAGCCCACCTTAATGGCCAGCAATGAGAACTGTCAATCAGGGCACAAGGAGGATAGAGTTTCCAGCCCCTTTCTGCCAGCGAGTGAGGCTATGTTGAAGAATTGTAATAAAGGTCTTGCTTCTGATTCTCCCCAAGATGGCTTGGGGGGGGGGTGCATTTAAGACTGTGGCAACAGTGCCATGACCTTGACTACATAGTGTGAATACATACCCATTATGGATCTGTAACACTAGATTACAAATCTGTTATCGCAATACAGAATGCCATCTGTTTCTATTATCATATTAATTCATATCCTACCTTTTATAAAAGGGTTGTAACATTATTCACAGAACAGAGAAAGTTTAGGAGTAATAAAGAAAATTCAGGAAAGAAACTTAGATCATTTTAAAACAGAATTAGCCAAATAAGAGAAAACAGTCACATGGGAGGAGATAGATTTATCAATGCCTATTAGTGGGGATAATCACATGGAACCTCCTGGCCACTCAAGGAGGGGGTAGCAATAGCAGGGGAAAGACTAGTGCCTTCATGTCCTGCTCATACAGTTGCCAGATGTCTCTGGCTGGCATCTGTACGAAAAAGAATACAAGAATAGACCTTTGATCTGTTGCTTTCTTCCTATGTTCACAGCATGCATTTAAAAGTTATTGCAATATACTTGAGACGTCAGTTGCTAACAATAAAATGAAACTGAACAATGCACAATGGGAATTGTTACGCAGAGGAATGAATCAACATCCCAACAGTGGGATGTAATACTATTCTACTCAAAGCTGATAAAACATCATCTGATAAGTCACTGTGATTCTTCAACACTGTTAAGAATGAAGATAAAGAGAATCTGGAAGGGAGCCAAAAGAAGAAACTTTGTATAACAATAAGCAAGGAATATGATGACCCTTTTGAAATACTAACAAGACTCAGGGTTCAAATCACTGCTCAGCCACAGAAACCCACTGGGTGACCATGGGCAAGTCACATTCTCTCAGCCTCAGAGGAAGACCATGGCAGGACCCCTCTGAACAACTCTTCCCAAGAACCCACGTGATAGGTTCACCATATGGTCACTATACACTGGAAATAAAGGCCAATAACAACAACAACAACAACAACAACATTGTTCACTGTATTTCCTAAGCATGGGTAGGGAACAGTGGCTTCAACATCAAACAAGCAGATTTAGGTCAAGTGTGAAAGGTAAAGAGGTGTGCAGCACAAAGTGCCAGGAAGGTTGTTAAACCCAAGCAGATTTAATTATTCTAGAAAAAGGGACTTTTCTTTCCAACAGCAGATTACCCCCGAAGAATTTCATTTAGCATGGAAAAAGCAATTTATCTGTAAGACGCAACACACACCAGACAAATAAGATAATTTTTGCAGAAACTTTTGTAAATTTTCATTTGTTACATTTAGAATAACTAATACTAAACCTTCGTAGTAACTAATATACTAGTACAAGGACTTAGTGTCATAATATTTCAATGTGGCAATCAGATATATGTTACAAGTGGATACTGGATGCAAATTAAAGTCTGCATATAATCTGGAAGGTATTCTTTCAAACAAACCAGCAGGTCCTATTGAGACCAACAGGATCCTCTCACAAACTGAATAGGCCTTTCTTAATAAAGATGCAACCCTATGAAATTTACGTGAGATTAGGTCTCAAAGGTATGAGTTAAATTTTTCTCACTGTCAACTAAAGCATCTTCCATTGCGGTAGAATTAAACATCAACATTTTATGACTGACTTTCCCATGGAAGACAAGATTTTCTTGAACAATTCATACAGATCCAAGGATTAAGCTGATGCAATAAGAATGAAGACACAGAAATAGTTGCTTTAAACTGTCAAAATTATATCTATGGAGTCTTAACAGTAGCAATCAGCAACTGAAAACTTGTTTTTAAAAATTACCATTCATTTACATCTTAGCATTTATAGTTAAAAGAAATAAATAAAAATCATTTAAAACAGACAGAAGAGCAGAAGCCATATTTTGTCTGCGTCTGTTCACATACAAAGAGTGCTTGCATAATCTTCTGAGGAAGCACATTTAACTGAAGTAAGCAAATCCCTTCCTCATCTTAATTCCCCATGGTCTAACAACAAAACTCCTTTTTCTCCAGGTTAGCTCTCATATGAGAAATAACAAGACCAGAAAGATAAAACACAATTCAACTTCCCTTGCCCATACATTCTTTTTTGACATTAAAATTTATACATGAACTAGCGTATTAACCCAGTACTGCCTGAGATTTTATTCTCTCATAGGTAACACTTGCTAGAAATACCACAGGAATTACCTTATCTCACCTTAGGAGTTAGATGCGGTTGGAATACACAGATTTGAGATCCTATGTCTAATTCCCCAAATTGTCTTGTTTAGTACCTGTAACTTTTGCCGATATTCTTCAATCCAGTCTGTACTCAGAGTTGTTAACATACAGACGTTGAATTAGTGAAGGGACTTGCTGCTAGGCCTCATCTCCACAGCAACTGGCCTGTTTAGAATTCTCTGGCTGAGAATTCTAAAGACCCCTCTCTGATCTGCCAACCCCAGGATTCCACAGAATCCTCACAGCCAGCCAATCCTATGAGGTCTTCTCGCCTCACACAGCCAATCATATGAGGTCTGTGCCTGCCTGACACAAGCAGACAAGATCACTCATAAATTTTGACTTTTATATAGTAAAGACAGACACAAGAAACAACTACCACTGTCTTGTTTGAGCTTTACACACAACAGACTAACAGACTTGGAAGGGATCTCATGTCAATTCATCTAATTCCTAATGAACCATGACTACCTTACCCCAGTAGCTGTTCATCCAGCCTTTTCTCAAAAACCTTAAACAAAGACAAGTCCACCAGTTTCTAAAGTGACCTGTTCTATCACTGAACAGCTCATAACCATTAGGAAACTCTCTCTAAGTTTTTGCCAAAATCCCTTCTCTTTGTATTTTAGGCATGTTGGCTCATGTACTATTCTTTGGAGTAAAGCACAACCACTCCATCATCTACACGGTAGTCCTTCAAGTATGCAAAGATGGCTCTAAATGATCTCGAACTATACTCAGCTCCTGTAAGCTCTCCCTGGTGAACTTAGTTTTTAAGCCCCTAGCCATTTTAGTTGCCCTCTTTGTTGTTCCAGTGGGTCAATATCTGTCTGAAACTGCAGTTGCTGGAACTTTATAAGATTTAACCATAGCAGAATAGAATGGCATTGCTGTTTGTAATCCACGGTTACTGATGCAGCCTATTTCATTTGTCTTTTTAGCTGACACTTCACACTGCTGACTTGTACTTAAATCTTTTTCAGATGTTCTGCACTTATGTCACGCACCACCCATCCTTACTCTGTAAATCTGCTTTTTTTCCTGATTAAATGCAGAACTTAAAATTTATCTCACTGAAGTTTTTTTTAACGCAGTCCTATATTTTATTTTATTTGTTTATTATATTGGTATGCTGCCATTTCTCCAAGAAAAAGACCCAAAGAGGCTTCCAAAAATATGTTAAAAACATTTAAAACAATTAAAAACATTGAATATTAAGAACATACGAAATTATAAAAATAAAAAGCTCCCCAGGTCACATAAAAGCCTTCCTGAAAAGAACTGTCTTTGTTTACGAAGGAGAAGCAGGGAGGCAGCCAGCCTAGCCTCCCATGGAAGAGAGTTCCATAGGGTGGGAGCAGTTACTGAGAAGATTCTCTCCTGTGTCCTCACCATGAAAGCCTGGGATGGTAGCAGGACCAAGAGAAAGCCTTCCCCTGCAGATCTTACGGCTCTGGCAGCTTCATATGGGAAGGTAAAGTCTTTCAAATAGTCTGGACCTAAAATGTATAGGGCTTTATACATCATGACCAGCACTGTGAATTGTGCCCAGAAAAGAACAGGTAGCCAGTGAAGCTGTTTTAAAATGGGAGCTATGTACTCCCTGTAAATGGTTCTGGTCAGCATTCTGGCTGCTGCATTTTGAACCTGCTGAAGTTTCCAAACAGTTTCTAAAGGCAGCCCCATGAAGTGGGCATTACAGTAGTCCAAACAAAATGTAATTAAGGCGTGACTCACTGTAGCCAGATGTGACATCTCAAGGAACAGTACAGTTAGCACGTAAGTTTTAACAGTGCAAATGCACTCCTGGTCACTGCTGAAACCTGGGCGTCCAGGAGAACATCCAGGCTGCAAGCCTGAGATTTCAGGACAACTGTAACCTGATCCAGCAAAGTCCTTATTCCCTGATCTGTCTTTCACTGTCTTGTCTGGATTCAGCTTGGTTTGCCCTCATCCAGCCCATTACTGACAACAGACATTGGTTCAGTACTGAGACAGCCTCCTTGGAATCAGATGGAAAGGAGAGGCAGAGTTGGGTGTCATCAGCATACTGGTGACACTGAACCCCAAAACTCTGGATGACCTCTCCCAGCGGTTTTATGTAGATGATAAATAGCATGGGGGACAA
This sequence comes from Iguana delicatissima, assembly GCA_948472985.1. Lineage (NCBI taxonomy): Eukaryota > Metazoa > Chordata > Lepidosauria > Squamata > Iguanidae > Iguana > Iguana delicatissima. The sequence goes on along the minus strand of CAOKZL010002567.1, from coordinate 173,551 downwards.
AACAGCCAGGGAGTCAAACAGGAGTCCCCCAGCACCACCTTCTGAGTCCATCCCTCCAGGAATGACCAGAACATGACAGTGCCCCCAAGTCCCATCCTAGTGAGTTGGCCCAGAAGGATACCATGGTTGACGGCATTAAAGCTGCTGAGAGGTTCAGCAGAACCAACAGGGACACACTCTCTCTTCTAGTTCCCCACATAGATCATCCAACACGGTAACCATAACCCAGCCTGAAATTAGATTGAAATGGGTCTAGACCAGTGGTTCTCAACCTCTGGGTCCCCAGATGTTCATGGACTTCAGCTCCCAGAAGCCCTGAGCATTGACCATAGTGGTTGGGGCTTCTGGGAGCTGAAGTCCACAAACATCTGGGGACCCACAGGTTGAGAACCACTGGTCTAGACAGTCTGTTTCATCCAGAAACCCTTGGAGCAGGGAGGCCACCACAGGCTCTAGAACCTTGCCCAAAAATGCAATATTGGAGACTAGCCAACAATTATTCAGGATGGTGGGACCCAGGGAGTGCTTTTTTTTAGTAATGGCTTCACCACAGCCTCTTTTAGGCAAGCTGCAAACTTTCCTTGCTGCAGTGAGGCATTCACCACTCCCCTTACCCTTTCAGCCAGTCCCCCTCTAGCTGCTTTCAGAAATCAGGAAGGGTCAGCAGCCAGTATACACGTGCTGGTTCTCACATCTCCAAGGATCCTGTCCACATCCTCAAGCTGCACAAATTGAAATGAATCCAATACAGGACAAGCAAGTGCTAAGATTACATTAACTTGACCTGTCTCAACTACAGCATCCAAGTCAGAGTGCATCTCAGCAATTTTGTCTGTAAAGTGTCTTGCAAATTTATCACAGCAGGCTGTAGAGTGGTCTTTATTTCCTTCTTGTGGGCCAGAATATAAAGGGCCCCTGACCACTCAAGCCAGCTCTGCTGGACAGCACTGAGCAGATGCAACAGTAGCAGAGAAGTATGATTTCTTCACTGCTACCACTGTTCTGGAATAGGCCTCACAATGAGTTATAGCCCATGTTCAGTCAGACTTGCTCTGAGTCTTCTGCCAACGCCGCTCTAGTCTCTGTTCCATTCATTTCATCACCATCAGCTCCCTAGAAAACCTGGGAGCTCGCTTGGCTCCATTTCATGGGAGGGGATGCTTAGGAACAATCATGTCCACTGCTCTGGCCATTTCTCTGTTCCAGGAATCAGCCAGGGCCTTGACAGGATCACCTGCCAAGGGAACAGGAAACTCTCCAAGAGCTATCAAGAATCCATCTGGATCCATAAGCCTTCTGGGGTGGACCATCTTAATCAAGCTCCCCGCCCCACTGAGGTTCTCAGTCCCAGTGAGTCTAAATCCTACCAGGAAGTGATCAGTCCATGACAACAGAACCAGAGAAAGTTCCTCCACACCTAGATCACATCATCCTTCCCAGAACAGAAAACCAGATTCAGAGTATGTCCTGCAGCATGGGTGCCACTAGCTTTTACCTTGGACAGGCCTGTGGTTGTCATGGCAGACACGAAGTCCTGAACTGCTCCTGACAGAATCCTTCCTTCCTTTCAAAACAGCTGATTTGAAACTAGAGAACTATCAACACAAAGTACATAATAGCAATTTTTTTCCTTGACACTGATAACCCTATTTAGGTATACAAACTGAACTTATTTAAGGGTCAAGCCAACTTACTATATACACTTATTTCTTCTGGCCTTCATATACAACACATAACACAATAGATTCCCCCTGTCAAGACTGAGCTGACAGGGCAGCCTAAATCCAAATGCAAGCTCCAACTAGATTAAAACCCACTGAATTGATGGAATTTGTGCAAGTGTAGTTGTTCAGTAATTGATTCAATAGGTCTACACTAGCTGGGGCTTGCAGCTGGGTTTAGATCTATTTCTTGAAAAAGGAACAGTTAAAAAGGATAATAATGACTAAACAGACACAATAAATTTAGCTCCTTCAAATTGACACTTTTTTTTATGCCATAGACACATGAAATATTACAAGCTTCCAAAAAAAAGATAAAAGATCCGTACCGTAGTAAGTTATTAAGCTTTATGTAACCCTTATAGCTGTTTGGTGCCATTTATATTAAAGTTTATCATCTAAAGTATACATGTAACAGTTTTCCCAGGCTATCTGAATGTAGTGAAATATGTGATTTGACAAAGTTAACCATCACACAATGATAAAATCAAGGCCACTTAAATTGCACAGTAGTGTAGGCTGCCATTATCTTATCAACAGTAATAAATACGTTCTTTCAAAATTAAATGCTAAGCAACTGGTTAAAAGCCTAAAGTATTAACTGTGTTATCAATAATAAGAGCCAACATTTAGAACAATGCAGTATGTTCTCCCTCTTTCAAATTCCCACAAATTCCAGACTCTCAAATACAGCATCCATCTTTCAAAGCTCAAAATTTAAGGTATTTTTAAGTTAGTTCTTCAAAATGTGCTCTGAAACCATCTACAACTTGCTCTTTTGATTACTGAGTTCAAGTTGCCTTTTTAAAAAACAAAAGCAGCTTGCAGACAACTTTTGCCTTAAGACAGAGTGGGCAACTGTCATAAACTGAGAAGCTGCACTGGTCCTCCATGGGATCTTGTAGGGCTGCAGTGATTTTTTAATACATTTTTTTAATGGCTCAAAATACTCCCCTCAAATCAGGAGGCAGCAGGGGCAAATTCCTCACACTATGGCAGTTGACATCTCAGTCTAAACTTCCTAGGGGTGGCAAAAACATGGCAGAACTGCCCCCATGGCCCCTAGGGAATGTAGGGGGCATCTTCTAGAAAAATCAAAATGATTTTTTGCTTTTTGGAAGGTGCTATGGGTTTCTATGGGGCTCCAAAATGGCCTTAAGGTGCTACATTTTCCCCACCCTTGTCTCAAGGCTTCTAAGGCAAGGTTTCATTTTTCTGTCAAAATTCATTAAATAGAATAATCTGCACTTCCCAATTTTCATAGTAGCTTTCCCTTTATTAATGTATAGCACATTCAGGCCTGCTGAATGTGTGATAGTCCCCCACATCAGGTAACCTGAGAAGGACTAGTTTATACAACACTTACTCTAAACACTTATTTTACAGCAATATGTCATACATTAAATCCAATATATAAAAGTCAAGGTTGTCTGTTTGTCTGTGTCAGGTGAAGACCTCATATGACTGACTGCCTGTGAAAGAATCTATGGAATTATGTGGTTTGCAGTCTAGGGAGGGGTCTTTAGAATTCTCAGCCAGAGAGCTCTTGGCCCTCAGGCCAGTTACTATGGAGACAAGGCCTAGCAGCAAGGAGGAGGACAGCACATTCCCTCAGGAACCCAACCTCTGTATGTTAATAACTCTGAATACAGATTGGATTGGGGAATATGGGGAAAAGTTACAGGTACTGGACAAGACAGCTTGAGGAATTAGAGACCCAGGATCTCAAATCTTTCTAACAAGTATCACCTAAGAGAAAATAAAATCCCAGGAAATGCCAGGTATGCATGCTAGTACTATACTAAAATCCATAAGATCAACAATAAATTAGAGCAGCTGTAACTTTTATTTAGTTTGTCTGTAATGCAATTGATTAACAAATGTTGTATAACAATGTCTTTGGGCTTGTTCATGGGTGGGCAAATAGATTTAGGAGAGCACAATACACATTAGACATTGTTAGCAAACAGAAAACAAGGGTGGAACATATTAGAGATGAACGCCAAACTAGACAGTGATCCACTGGTAGCAAACATAGCACAACACATTGAATAAAAAAGAATGATGGCATTTACTCTGTCAGGAGAGGAGTAAGCTGTTCAGTACTCTGAAGCACACACTATTTGTTTACCTGCATGTAGCATTAGGATTAGCATTCCTTGACAGAAGCAGTTCTACACACTTTAAGATCTGCTCTTCTGGTGCACGTGCAGTACATGCAGCCATCAGCACTGTATACTGATCTAAATGAAAATTACAGGAACAAGTTAAGAAACCAAATCAACTTTGTAGCGTACAACATGGATAATAACCAGTAAAAACTGACATATACCAACACTCATTAAATACATAGTACAGAGTGGAAATAATAAAAATTAGCTTTCAGATGTAAAAGCAATAGAAGCTTGCCTCTGGAAATATAACATTTAAGACTCTAAAACATATGTGCATGTTTATGTATGTATGCATGCATGTATGTAAAAACAGTATATATTCAAGTGCACATAACTCTATAGCCTTGGTATTTTCGTGTGTACATTGCTGCTTGTTGTTGCATGCCTTCAAGTCATTTCTGACTTATGGCAACCCTGAGGTGAACCTATTATAGGCTTTTCTGGGGTTCAGAGTGTGTGACACACCCAAGGCCACCTCAATGGATTTCCATGGCCAAGCAGGGAACTGAACCCTGATCTCCAGGGTAGTAGTCCAACACTCAAATCACTACAACATGCTGGTTGTGCGTGTATCTCTGTGAAAATCCCCTAGAAGCACAGCAAAATCCTTTGCATGTGGAAGTTAATTCCAACATTAATAGCAATATTCTTTTATCTTAAACTTTGAAGTTTTTCCATTTTCTTGCTGTAGGTAGCCCTTCCACCAATGCAGATTACAACTATTACACACTATCCTTTTCATAATTGCAATGGCTAATTTGTCACCTGATGCATAATCTTTCGGTGACTAGCCTCTATGTACTTAGTTAGTGTACCTGGTCTTTGGATAGCAAACAGAAAGTCTGCTTCTGAGGCGATGTTTGAAGCTTCACCAGTTTGGCAGAAACTGCCAGAGTTTGTGTTCTACTGGTAGTCTTCAAGAGGCTGGATTCACTTCCATACAATGATGAATTGGCAAAGGTGGAAAAAACACTTTCTATGTAAAAATCTCACTATGTGCAAATGGTAGTGTAGCAATTTTTAGCTTCTATTTTGGCTGTGATGTATATCTTAAAAGGAGAGGGCAGGACTGCACAAGAGAACAACATAACTGAACATTCCTATGAAACCTTGGACCATGTCCAGATAAATAATATTGAAAATATATGGTAATGTTTAAGGGATACTGAATCAAATTCAGATCTCCTTGAAAATATACTAAAATTATTTCATCAGGACCTTGCTTCCGTTAATTGAACCAGTCATATTTAACAAAAAAGAGGATAGAGATCTAGTTTTGCTCTGAAATCTATATAAAGCTTATAGATCAACAAATGGAACCCAGAATGTAGAACAGGAAATTGGGTTGTCAGAAACATGTGTTGTATATTAGGAATACATGATGTTCCAGCAAGACATGTTTAACAAAAGAAACAATAAAAGGTACACAGAGAGCAAGGCTGTGTATAAAAAAGAAATTATTTTTATGGAAGGAGCTGGCAAAATGCTGATCTCTACATGTTGATGGTCTGCAATGCCCTACTGCAATCAAACATCTGAAGAATTGCACTTTGTCTGCCCCTGACTTAGACCACAGCAGAGTTCTATGCCTCTAGAAATGATACTATATGAAGGTTTCAGTATTTTTTGTCTGTTCCTTTTGTCTAGCAAGTATTTTTTTAAACCAATTACAGTATTTATAGGATAAAAGCAATCTAAGAATATAGTGTCTACCAATTTTCAAGACTGTAATTTTGTCTGTGGTTCCTTCATCAAAAATACTACTAAAAATAAAGTGTTACCTTTTGTAATGAACAAATGTTTGAATAATTAAAGTACAGCATTTTCTTCAAAAGAAAAACTTTATCACAGAAACCCATACTGGAAGTTACCAAATGACAGTATTTGTACTGTTATTAGTTATTCAAAACAGGAAAGTTATTTGCTCCCAAGGGTAAAGGAATTGAATTTACATGATACATTTTGTTAACCATCAGTATCTAAGTTCATAACATGCAGACCCAAAGCTGTAAAGAAGGCTGAAGAGTCCAGGAAATCCCTTCAAACAAACGAGAGTTCTACCTTGCATTTGCCACTTCTGCTGATGAGGACTGCATCGTGTAGCTTTACTGGACACAACTGGGAGCTCTGTAAAGGCCCTAAAGTTTAGACTTTCAGACACTCAGAATACACAATCTTAATGTCAGCAGAAGAGTCAAATGAGGTCCTATGGTCCAAGGTGTAAAGGACTTAATTTTGTTATCTCCTATATAAAAGTCAAAGTTTGTACGTCTGTCTGTCTGTGTCAGGTGAAGACCTCATACGACTGGTTGCCTGAGAAGATTCTATGGAATCCTGCAGTCTGCAGTTTAGAGAAGGGCTTTTGGAATTCTCAGCCAGAGAGCTCTTGAATAGGCCGGTTGCTAAGGACATGAGGCCAAGGAGGAAGACAGTGCATTCCCTTAGGAACCCAACCTCTGTATGTTAATAACTCTGAATACAGATTGGATTGGGGAATACGGGGAAAAGTTACAGGTACTGGACAAGACAGTTTGGGGAATTAGAGACACAGGAGCTCAAATCTTTCTAACAACTATTACCTATGAGAAAATAAAATCCCGGGCAACATCAGGTAAAGATGCTAGTTTTCTGTAAGAATAAAAGAACTGAAACAACCAATGCACTCTCAGTAAGAGAATTTTTTTGCCTTAGCCTTGGAGCTTTCAGTAAAAGACTAGTCTAATTGTTAGTTAGCCAGAGTAACCTACTGAATAAATGCAATTTATTTAACTGTTGATATACCAAGTTCTCATTGATTCAGTTAGTTTACTGCATTTCACCCTAACAACTGGATTAAGACTACTATCCTTAACTCTTTTCATCCAAGTTCCCATGTTTGACTCTCAACACACAATCAGAAGAATTAAACAGATGCGCTAGCATTTAGAACTTCTCTTCTGCTTTCATGAACATAGTTTAAAATATTCTCTTCCAAGTAAATATCTTCTCTGTCCTCTCCTAAAAATTTCTAAACAAATCTTTATTCCTAATGTACAAAGCACCAATGGTATAGAAGCAGTAATAAGAAAACCTTAATACTGTCTGAATGTACCTTTCCTTTCCATTTGCAAGCAAAATGAGGATGACGGCATTTCCTTATACAAAACTGCTAAAAAAGACATTCTGCAATTCCTGAGAGACAACTGGAACTCCAGTTCTCTAGAAGAGTCTGAGGCCTACCAACTTCTTAATTCTTAGGACTCCTCCTGCAGAGAATCCTGATACAGCTGGTAAAAGGGGAACATATAACAAAGTGGCAATTTCTTCTGAATAAGCAGAAGAGAAGACGGGGGTTAGCCAATTGCCCTTAGACAGGTTTAACAGAATCCAAAGACTTCTGCACGATGTGTCTTTAGTTTGACCTGACAAGTGACAGGCCAGTTAATGATAAGAACATAGAGTGGGAACAAAGAGTGAAAAAATAGAGAAGAAAGGGCAGTGGGTAAGAAAGCACATGATTAAAAGTAGAAGCCATATATTTAACTCCTCCTCCTCCTTCCCACTTTCTATGCACTACCTATAAGGAATTTAAGAGTGTCTTTTAGGTTATAGCTTATCCCAAATAAAGCCCTTTCGATTGGGTAACTATTTGAAAGTTGGTTCCTTCCTCTTCTGGTATGTATTTTCTTTTTAATATATTGTTTTATTGAATTATAAAATAAAATTAACCTTGCCAATAAACACCTGGAAGAACAGTACTTTTGCTAAACCTTACCCTTATTAGAGCTGGCATCTGCACCTTTGCCCAGAAGGATATGCATGAGTTCCACATTTGCAACATTCGCAGCATACATCAGCAGAGTCCAACCAAATTGAAAAGTAGATTCTACATTTACACCTGGAAAATTTGTACACACAAGATAACATGAATTTAATCAGACAGAGATTCAGAAACTCTATTATATAATTTTGAAAACTGACATACAGATAGCAGAGCTAAGCAAACTTGATTTGGTTTACCTAGCCTGCTAAAAAAAGATCCGCAGCAGTATCACAAATGTCAGCAAAAGTAGACCTGTAATTACGTTTTTTCATTTATTAATTAAAATGTGTATATCCCACGCTTTATCCAAAAGTCTCGGGATGGCTCACAAAAATACCAATTTAAAACAATTACAAAAGTTTTAAAAGAACAAAAATATATTCAACAGTTTCTTAATTTAAAACAGACAACTTGAAACTGGTTAAAAAAGATCTGAATAACATAACCATAAATCATGTGCAGCCTGGATAAAATCAGTTTGGCCCAAAGATTTTAATTAAAAGCCACGTTTTAACTTGGTGCTGAAATGATTACAACATTGGTGCTGGAAATCTGTAGTGGTATCAGAAATGTCAGCAAAACATCTGCTGGTGTGGCAGAGAATTCTGAAGGACTTCTGGCCCCCAAGACCTCCTACTGTCCTCACCACCCACCCCATCAGCAAGATGGGTAGGGCACAGCCTTTACACACAATTGAGTGACCTAGTGTCTCTAACAGCTCTAACCTTAAGAGCTCTATCAGCTTCTCAGAGCAGCAACAGCCACAAAAAAACCTGGCAAGCTCTAAAAATATATGCCACTCCAGCTTTGAAGATATCAAAACAAGGAGCATGAACATGAGTGTTTGACACTGACAATAGCTTGAATTTCAACTCTTATTAAGATCGTACAATCAGCTTATGAATCTGAATTTATTATTGAGAGTTACTTTGAGGACTGCCTTGACCCTGAGAGGCAACAGACAAATGTTGTAAAAATTTAGAAAGGAGAATGTATTCTGTCCATTTAGAAAACACACATATCCCAGTGGTAATATTCCAAAATGGATAAAACAATTCAGAAAAGGCTGTCAGATCATGGATGGATTTTCATAACAAAGTGCATCTGTCCAACCCACCAGTGGGCAACTTTGCCTGTGTCATTCTTCTCTTAATCCACATAATGAAAGAATTATTTTAAAAACCCAGCCTACCGAGGACTTCCGGGTTTCATGGCGGACCAAGTGGCCGTGTAGAGATCGAGCTGGTCAACACACGACCACCCAGCGAGGTGAAATCAGCACAGAGTCATCGCGAAGTGCCGGTCAAAATTCTCCCCGGGTAAAGGGAGATCTGAGGGGTCTTGAAGGGGGCTTGAAGAGGGTCGTCATCGGCTAGGCACAGTGGGATTTTACTGTGCCGAGGTACGAAGACACCCGGGAGCCGAAGAGACACCACAACCCCACTGGGTAGCCGCGTTTTTTTTTCGCGGTGAAGGAACGCCAAAACCTTTTTTAATTTTGAGCAGTAAGTACGCTACAGGACTGAAAACTTTTAAAACCTCATCCCTGGTTTGGTCCAGAAATAGATCTCACATTTACAGACTGGGTCCAGAGGAGAATAATCAAAATATTACAAGTGGAGATTTCACTGACGAGAATAGTAGAAAAGACTTTTATTTGTTCGCGGGACTTTCAGGATTTGTGAAAGCTTAAAGCTTAAAGTTAATTGTAGAAATAATGGGATTGGCATAATAGAGAAGATCATTTTGAAGCAAATTTTTTTCCTCGTTAGTAGCGGACTTTGATTCTGAAGAACTGAAGGAAGAAAACTGTCAGGTGTTGCTGTGGGTTTGCCGGGATTTGAATTATAATATTGAACTTGTGCATTGTGAAAGTGGACTTTGAAGTACTCTGAGCAAGAGCAGAATATAAAGTATAGCGAGAAGGAGTTGGAAGACGAGACTGGATGAATTAAGAGGACTGCCTAGAGAAGATCCAAACGTTGTGATTTCCAAACCTTTTATTATTTTTAAACTTCATATTTTAAGTTGATCGGAGAGATCGGCGGGGGAGCGGAGTCCATGGAGGAGACGCTGAAGATTGGAGCTTTTTTTTTTTTTAGACTAACTGGGGGTATAATTTGGGGATTTTTCTTTCTTGAAGAGTGTCATTTGAGAAAAATATTGAATAGTTTTGGGACAGTTACAATTGCTGACCTAACTGGTGGAGATAGAAACCTGAAATCAGTAAGTAAAGTAAGGGTGGGATGTGTAAGTTTTGAGCTTCATTGAAGCAGGTGAAGTTAATTGAAGGTCGTTTGTGAACGGCTAATAACCTTGACTGAACATAAACAAGTGGATGGGAAGATACTTTGTTTAATAATTCAAAAAATGGAAAGGAATACTGTCCAATAGCTCTCTCTTGTGGTTACATTTTATATTGCAGGGGATTGGTACTGAGGGAGACGTAAAATGTTAAGGGAAATATGAGAAAAAATTTGTAAGGGGAAAACTATTGAATATTAAATATGAAATATTGAATTTTACAGTCAAGGGGGGGAGTGATTGAACAGAGTATTGTCTAAAGATTCTAAAAATTGCTGGAATAATATTGAATATATATATTCAAAAAAAATAATCACTGATTAATGTTTAACTGATGATCTGTAATATCGTTTTTTAATATTTATTTTTTCCTTTTTTCTTTCCTGCATAATTGGATATATGCTTAGCTATTGTTCTCTTTTTATTTATCTTTGTTGTTTATGATATTTAGAATTACAGAGACACTGAAATATAGTATTGCAGGATTGTCAGTATTGTAGTAAATACATAAATATAAAAGTATAAATAGAGTGTTACTGAACCAGGAGTTATATAAGATGACAACAAGGAAAAAAATTGCTGCATACACACAATCACAACTGTTGGTGGATAGGCGACCTTCTCTGGAGCAACCTTTACAGGCAACTGCATCGGGTCAGATAGGGATTGGTGAACAAATTCTGAATGAACTTAAGAGCTTTAAGAAGGAGATGGAAAATTTTAAGAAGGAGATTAGGCAAGAATTGAAAGATACAAGAGTGGAAATAAGAGCAGATTTGAAAAAAGAGTTGGAAGGAATAAATAAGAAAATTGACAAGCTGAACAAAGAAGTAAAGACGGTTCAGACGGAGGCCAGACGGATGGAAGATCGTGTAAAACAAGGAGAAATCGAGAAGGAAAAGATAATGGAAGACCTCAAAAAACAACAGACAGAAATTGAACTCCAAGAACTAAGGTATCGTGAGAGGTGCCTTAGATTGAGAGGTCTTGAAGAGAGAGTTGGAGAAAATGTATATGAACGGGTGATTCCAGAACTGGCTTTATACATGAATATATCAGAAGAGACGATGGAATTTGAAATTGACAGAATGTTCAGGATAAGCTCAAAGATTGCCAGAGACAAGAATTGGCCAGGGATATTCTGATCTCCTTTACTAGAGCAAGGATGAGAGAAAAAATATTACAGAAGAATTATCAAGAAAAATTGATTATTGATGGAACAGAACTTAAAGTATTTAAAGATATTTCATTTCAAACACTGAAAAGCAGACAGGAATTTAGAAAATTGACCCAATTTTTACAAAAATATAATTTAAGATACAGATGGGAAAGGACCGGCGGTCTATCATACACAGTAAACTACAAAAGATATAAGTGTTCCACTCCAGAAGAAATTGAAGATTCTATGAGAAGGATTGAAAAGATAATGGAGGGAAGAAATAAGGTTCAAAGAAGGATACAGGATAAAAGTGAAGAAGACTCACGGGCCGAAAGTGAGGGACGAGAGGAACAAGAACAAGTACAGGAATTAGACCAAGAACATGAATTTGAACAGGAGGAAGAACAAGATATAGAGCAATTGAGTTCAGATATTGGTGAAAAAATAACAGAGGACGAGGACTGAAAGAGGTATATAAATAGAAATTAAAAGAAAATTTGAATAAAAATAAAAAAATAAAAAATAAAAAAATAAATAAAAATAAAAAAAATAAAAGGAATATGACGGTGAATTGTATTTCTTCGAATGTTAAAGGACTGAATTCTAATTATAAATTAAGACAGGTTTTCCATACTGTAGAAAGGCAAAGACCTGATATAGTTTGCTTACAAGAAACAAAAATCAGAGAAAAGGACATTAAATATTTGAAAAATCCGAGATTGGGTAAATGTTGTTTCTACATTTGATAAGAAAAAAAGGGGTGTAGTAATATATGTTAATCATAAATTTCCCTCGGAAGAAAAATTTGTAGATAAGAACGGACATTATCTGGGGGTTCAAGTTCAATTCCCTGGGAAATTGATATTGTTGGTGGGAATATATGCTCCGTTACAAAACAAAAGTAAGTTTTATGGAAAGCTGGAGGAAGAGATAAATATATATATCAGAGAAAATAATCAGGCACATATCTTAATGATGGGGGATATGAACGGAGTTATAGATCCTATTAAAGATAGAACATCAAATCAAAATGGCAAAGAAAAAAAAGATAAACTATCTAAGACATTTTTTAGAATGATGGAAACCCTGTCTTTGATCGATATTTGGCGAAGCTTACATGAGAAAGGAGGTTTCACTTTTTATTCTGATAGGCATTTGACTATGTCTAGGATTGATTTGTTCTTAATTTCCAAAACGTTACTTACAGCAGTCAAAGATATGGAAATTTGACCTAGAATTACTTCTGATCATAATCCATTACAGTTGGAACTCAGAATGAATATAGAAAATAAATATCGAAGCTGGCGATTAAATGATCAACTTCTGAGAAATGAGGAATATTTGAAAAAAGCAAAGGAAGAATTATTATATTATTTTAAAGAAAATGATAACAATGAGGTTATGAGAAAAACGGTCTGGGACGCTAGAAAAGCAGTAATGCGAGGTCTTTTCTTAAAATGGAATAAGGAATGGAGGAAGAAAAAGACGAAAAAAGAAAGGAACTGGAAAGAAGGTTGAAAGCAATAGAAGAAGAGAACAGAAAGAATCCGGGTAATGAAAAATGGAGAAAAGAATTTAGGAAGACCCAATTAGAGTTGCAAAGGGAAAATTTGGACGATATGGAAAAGAAATTAAGAATGTTGAAGCAAAGAGAATTTGAAAGTGCGAATAAACCTGGGAAATGGATGCATACAAACTGAGGAAAAGAAGGGAAAGAAATTTGATATTACAAGTTAAAACGGATAAAGAGTTGTCTATTAATCTGAGAATAATAATGAATACTTTTCATAAATATTACAAAAGTTTATATTGTAAAAATGGGGGAAGTAACAGGGAGAAGAAGATACGAGATTTCCTAAAGAAACAAGATATTCTACAGTTGTCAGAAGAGGAAAAGAAGAGTCTAAATGCGAATATTTCATGTATGGAGATTACCGAGGCGATAAAGAAAATAAAGGTGGGGAAAGCTTTGGGACCAGACGGATTTTCTGGGCTGTATTACAAGGAATTACAGGATGTATTATCAGAACCAATGCAGAAGATGTACAATGAAATTTTGATTAATGGGAAACCGGATTCGTGGAAGGATGCAAATATAACATTGATATTGAAAGAGGGGAAAGATCCAACGGAACCATCCAGTTATAGACCAATATCGTTGTTGAATATAGACTATAAGATATTTGCTAATATAATTGCGGAGAGACTTAAAAGGATCTTACAAAAAATAATTCATCAAGATCAGAATGGCTTTTTACCAAAGAGATATATCAGAGACAATACAGGAACACTTATTAATATCTTGGAATATTACCAGAAACATAACGAAAAGAAATGTGCAATAATTTTTGTTGATGCCGAAAAGGCTTTTGATAATGTGGATCATGTCTTTATGTTGGAGCTGTTGGAGAAGATGAACTGCGGTGAGAATTTTATAACATGGATAAGATCTATATACTCCAATTGTCGGGCAGAAATTACTGATTAATGGAGAAAAGAGTGATCCCATAGAAATAAATAAAGGAACACGGCAGGGGTGTCCTTTATCTCCATTATTATTCATAATGGTGCTTGAAGTACTTCTCAGGAAAATAAGAACGGAAGAAATTATAAGAGGTCCTAAAATTAAAAGAGAGGAGTTTAAATTAAAGGCTTATGCTGATGATCTTGTCATTTTTTTGGAAGACCCAGAGATGACTACTGAGAAATTGTTAGGTATTTGTCATGAATTTGGCGAGGTGGCGGGATTTAAAATTAACAGAGAAAAAACAAAGATCCTGACTAAAAATATGAGGAAAGAAGAAATAGTAAAATTAGAGTTGAAAACAGGATTTAAAGCAGAAAAGAAGATTAAGTACTTGGGGATTATTATCGCAACGCAAAATAATAAACTTTTCGAAAATAATTATATAACAAAATGGACTGAAATAAAGATCTTCAGATGTGGCGAAAATTAAGATTATCTCTATCAGGAAGAATTGCGGTAATTAAAATGATGGTGTTGCCGAAAATGAATTATTTATTTCAAAATTTACCAATTATAATGAATTTGAAATGTTTTCAGGAATGGAAAAAAGATATTACTTCTTTTATATGGGAAGATAAAAAACCTAGAATTAATTGGAAAACTTTGATTGATAGAAGAGAGAGAGGAGGCTTTGGACTCCCTGACTTGAAGTCATATTACATAGCTAATGGTATGGTGTGGTTGAGAGACTGGATAGAATTAAAGAATGAGAGATTGCTTAAACTTGAGGGAGCTGATTTACGTTTTGGATGGCATGCCTATTTATGGTATCAAAAGATGAAAATTGATAAGGGTTTCCTGAATCATTATATTAGAAAAGCATTGTTTCAGATTTGGAAAATATGGAAAAATAAATTGTATATGAAGATTCCTAGTTGGGTGTCTCCACAAGAGGCATTTCATGGAAAATGGATAGACCCATCGGAAAAATGGATAAAATATGCAGATCTGATAGTTAAAGATACAAGTGGACAACGTATAAAGATGAGAGAAGAACTAGAACAAGAAGGATGGGTCTATCAATGGTTTCCATATATGTAATTAAAGGAAAGAGCGAAAATGGACTTAAATCTAGAAGGGATAGAAATTGCGACTCAGTTAAATGAATGGGAGAAAGTGATATTTGAAAAAAAGAGAACATATGACTTCATATATGTATAAATTTATTCTTGATCGTGAATTAGAAGGGGAGACAGTGAAAGAGACAATGATTAAATGGGCCCAAAACATAGGACATCAAATTGAGTTGGAAAATTGGGAAAGAAGTTGGAAATTGACTAATAAGTTTACATTAGCACAAAATTTAAAAGAAAATTATATTAAAATGTTACACAGATGGTATTTGGATCCGCTCAAACTTAGTAAGATGTACGCATTAAAAGAGAAAAAGTGTTGGAAAGGTAAACAAGAAGATGGGTCTTCTATCATATGTGGTGGACATGTCCAGAGGTCATAAGATATTGGAAAAGAATACATAGAATAATGACAGATGTTCTCCAAATTGAACTTCCTTTAACTCCAGAACTTTGTTTACTGAATATGACGCATCAAATTGGGAAGAAAAATAGACAATATGAGACACTTATATTATATATGATCACTGCCGCAAGAGTGCTTCTTGCAAATTATTGGAAAGAGAGGCTACACCGACAATCGAGGAATGGTTGGATAAACTGCAGGAATATGTTGGATTAGAGGACTTGACAGCTAGAATGAAAAATGAGAAAAAAGAAAAGGGAAGGAAAAATTTGAATATAATCAAGGAATATATTGAGAAATATTATTCAAATTGATGTTCATGGATAATGGAATAATGAGATTAATATAACAGTAATAATAAATTTAGTATATTTGAATAAGTAATTTGGTTAGAAGAGACCAGTCAACAAAATGATTTGGGAATTAAGGAGACTGCAAAGTAAATGATCAGTGTAAATAGATCAAATCAGAGTAGAGGGGAAGTGACTGGGAGAGGGAAGTAAATATGTTCATGATATTTTTATCTTTTTTTTATTAATATTGTTGTAAAAGAAGGAAAAGGATTATGTCAATGTGAAGAAGGATTTGAAATATACTGTTTTTTGTTTTGTTTTTCTTTTTAATAAAAAGTATTGACAAAAAAAAAACCAGCCTACCAAGAAACTGTTTTTAAAAAGCCCTGTAATCCTCTAAATTGAATATAAGGTCACTCTAGACTACCAGGATATTCCCATATGCATCCCCTTTTCATATTTAATGGTATTTGCACAGTCACTAGAAAACTGCTGGATTCCTTAGCAGTTTTTCTTTTTTTTATGTTATTCCTATATACTAGTTACATTCCAAATTAGTGCCGCTGTTTGATTAACTAGGCTTTAACAATATGAAGGAAAGGATACAAAAATAATGCGCACAGTAAGGGGAAGTTACCACAAACAGTTTATCTTCATTTGAACTAAAGAGGTATTTATTGTTGAGAAGTCATTATCTACAGCAAAGGTGCTACTTTTATGGAATGGTTTCCAACTAGCAAGGATCATAGAATCATAGAGCTGGAAGAGACCACAGGGGCCACTGAGTCCAACCCCCTGCTATGCAGGAACATACCATATGTAAAGCTGGACTCAGAGGAAAGAGGCGTGCAAACTGAAGGAACGAACATCAACTCTTCAAGATATACAGATGACACCTTACTACTAGCAGAAAACATCAAAGACCTGGAATGATTACTGAAGAAAGTCAAGGCAGAAAGTGCAAAGGCAGGTTTACAGTTGAACATTAAGAAAACAAAAACAAAGAAAACAAAAATAAAGACCACAGGTAGGTATTTCCTATTTCTGTATACAGTTGTTAAAGTTGGACAGTGAAGAAAGGTGATAGGAAGAAAATCAACTCACTCAAAATGTGGTGCTGGAGAAGAATTCAACAATACCATGGACTGCTAAAAAGACAAACGAATGGGTCCTAGAGCAAATCAAGTCATCAAGCCACAATGACTAAACTTAGGTTGTCATATTTGGCCATATCATGAGAAGACATGACACACTAGAAAAGATAATAATGCTTGGAAAGGGAGTAGGAAAAGAGGAAGACCGCGTTACAGATGGATAGACTCAATTGAGGAAGGCATGGCTCTAAAGCAGCAAAACCTAAGCAGGGCAGTTGAGAATAGGGTGACTTGGGGTCTCTCATTCCTAGCGCTGACATAAGACAAAGTCAATCTGACAATAGTTAACAACAGTGTACTCTGTGCATGAAACTGTGAAATACCCAGTACCTAAACTATCTGATCAACATATTTATGTCAACACACACAGAAAGTGATTGCCAACTGCAGGTTTTTTGGTTTTTTTGCTGTTTGTACGCATAGCACATAGACAAAAGTATTTATCATTTGTGACAACACACATACAGAAGACATTCAATTATCCATGAAAGAGGTTTTTCACATTAAGTAATCAAGAACACATTAACAAAAGAGAAAATCCTAAAGATAAGGCCTTCTCAGTGGCTGCCTCTTAGCTCCATTGTTTTTAAATGTTGCTCATAGTTTAATTCTACTTTACAGATGATAATTTAAACTATAGTATATTTTAATTTGTAAGCCACCTTGAGTCCCAATTGTGAGAAAAAAAGCAGAATATAAATAAAGTTTATAAAAATAATAAAATTAATATTCTGAAGCGTACGAGGGGATCACAAGTCATCTTCATACTATCTCAAGTGAATGTTTCACAAACATCATAAAATATTCAGATTTTCAAACTTCCTTAAGTTTGAAAAAACTGGTTCTGGCATTCTCTTTTAATGAATTACTATATACTGTTGTCTTCTAACAACGGTAACAACTTATCTTCTGTAAGGAAATGGCACTGACAACAGCTATATATTGAGTCACTGCAAGAAAGATGGCTCTGGTCACAATCCAAAATGTCACCAGATGAGCTCAGGCACCAAACGATGCTTGCCAGCCTTTGCCTTCTGACAGTGGATTCTTACAACAGCTGAAAGATTATATACAATACCTGAAAGACATTCAGAAGCAGAATTCAAAAGGAGCTACTTTTATCGAAAAAAGAATGAAAAAAATCTAGTACACCTGAATCCCTGCACTTGTTTGAAGTATTTCTTAGATTATTTTGTGTCTATCTGAAGAATACAAATCTGCGTTCAGTAAAGACAACATGATTAAATGCCTTTCAAAATTAATTTTCCTAAAGACAATCCATTCATCTTACCTGAATTTAAGAGTTCTTCTACAGCAGCCAAATTTCCAGTAGTCAACGCTTTTTTCAAAGCCTGATTTTTGTCATCTGTTTGCAATGCTTCATTCAAATGCTAAACCAACAACAAAAAATACTGTCTGATTTTAGAAATTCACTATGCATCCTTGGTCTTACTGTTTCACATTCAACTACACAAGTGGATGAACATTAAGAATTTAAGAAAAACCTCATCTTGAACTATATCACAAAGGCCAGCTATATATATTTTTTCAATCACTACATATGACAAATACATTGTACATACATAACATTCTGTGCTGAGGCAAGATGCATGGGAAGGGGAGGGGGAAACTCTGGAGGAGGACAGGAAGGCTCTTGGGACCCTTCCTCACTACCTCCCTCCATGCTGAGGCAAAATGCATGGGTGGGAACTCTAGAGGACGAAAAGAACGCTCTTGGGAGCCTTCCCCTTACATTCCCTTCCATTTAGCAACCCTGTGAGTTCTCTGCACTGGGGCAAAATGCATGGGAAGGGGAGGGGAGAAACTCTAGAGGAGGAAAGGAAACCTCATGGGAGCCTTCTCCCCATACACTTCCTTCCGTCTTGCCTTGGAGAACTCGCCCAAGGCAAAATGCAGAGGAATTGGAGGAGGAGAATTTGGGGGAAGCATGTACACTCATCAGTAATCAAATTCATGAACGTCAACCCCACAAATGTGGAGGGAGGACTCTGCACAGACAATTCAATCAAGTTATTGCACTTGTTTGCGTGGATTCATAAATCAGCATTTTGGCTTATTGGGCATGAGTTCCAAATTGCTGCATGTAGCCTGTCTACCACCCCTTAGCCTGTCCACTGCAATTTTTAACACTTCAAAAGTGCAGTTACGAACAGCTTTGAACATATAATTCAAATAGGAAGTTTTGGCTTGCATTTCCTTCATGAGCCAGAATCACAAAGATTTATTTTGGGTTAAATGTATTTACTGCATTTTGAAACAGCAGGCCATAAAATATGCTAAAGAAACTTTATGGATTTTTTAGCATTCAGGCTAGTGGTGAGAAGCAAACAATAAACAAACTGACTTCATGATAAGAATTTTGTCATATCATCCCCTGTAAGCATAGCATCTCCACAGATGCAAACACATCTGCTATAATTTTGCTTCTTTCACTTTCACTTTTACACTTTCACTTTTAATTTTACTAGGCACCAAAACAATGAAAGTAGTTGATTTAAAGAAATAATTTCAGAGGACTTGTAATCATTAAAGACACTACAGGAAATTATATATAAAATGGTCTTTGGGGATCACAAACTACATTGTTGTCCTGTGCCTTCAACTAGTTTCTGACTTCTGGTGACCCTAAGGTGAACCTATCACAGAGTGCTTTTGCCTTTGCCTTCCTCTGAGGCTGAGAGAATGTGACTTTCCCAAGATCACCCAGTGGGTTTCCATGGCCAAGGAGGATTCAAACCCTGGTCTCTAGAATCACAGGTCATTTCTGCCCTAAACTGTTATAGTGCAATTATTCCACTCTCAATATCCTATGGAATCCTGGGGTTTGCAGTTTAGGGAGGGGCCTTTAGAATTACCAGCGAGAGAGCCCTTTGACCTCCGTAAACTACAAACCCCAGAATTCCACAGGATGCTGAAAGTAGAATAATAGCACTATAACAGTATAGTGCAGAAATGACCATAATTCAACACCCAAACCAGTAGGTCATGCTGGCAAACCATACTTAAAAAAAAAAAAAAAGACAGACAGACACCTCATAAAATTTAGGGCAACTTCAATACAAAGCAGTTGTTGTTTAACTAGTAGTATGTGAACTACTGATTGGACAAAGAAGCAGTGACACAGGGAGCAAATGTGTTTGTCACAGTAATAAAAATTATTCCCAATAATACCAGCTCAAGTATTTTGTTTTTTACAGTCTATGTGTCTTATAGTCACCATAGCAATTAAAAATATTTTAAACACCATTGGTTCTTGTGGGTTTTTCGGGCTTTGAGACCGCGTTCTGGTTGTATTTTCTCCTAACGTTTCGCCTGCATCTGTGGCTGGCATCTTCAGAGGAATGAAGATTCCCCTGAAGATGCCAGCCGCAGATGCAGACGAAACGTCACCAATGGATTCTGGCCATGAAAGCCTTCAACTCTACATTCTAAACACCGCTATTAAACGTTTTCATTACAGATGGGTTTACTATTTTCTTTGGTCACATTTACCCTCCAAACAAAATAAACAAATAAACAGAAAGACTACAGTTTTCTTGTGTTAAAACTTAACCACAAATAATACAACAGGATGCCTATGAACATACCACTTTTTTTCTTTTTAAAGAGAAGCCGGCTTCTTATTTCTGCTAAGTCTTATTTGGCCTTTAACTTTACTGAGCGCCAGAATAATGAAAATCATGTTGCATTTAAGGAAATAATTTCAAAGGCCTTTCAATCATTAAAGAGGCTACAGAAAACTATGTATAAAATACAGTAAATAATTTATAAAATAAATTGATCGTTTTATATAATGTATAGTTACATACTGTAATTGTTAACTGCTGTCAAGCAAACTTCAACTTTACGGATGAGAGATCTCCAAGTCACCCTGTTCTGAACAGCTCTGCTCAGGTCTTGCAAGCCCAGGGCTGAGGCTTCGTTGATTGCGTCTATCCACCTGTAATGAGATCTTCCTCTTTTCCTACTGCCTTCTACCTTGCCAAACATTACCATCATTTCTAGTCAGCCATGTCTTCTCATAATAAATTACACTTTATGCAAACATAATTACCTAAATATATGAATTACATTATTTATACCGTTACACATTTATGTGCATGTGTGTTCGTGTGTGTGTGTGTGTGTGTGTGTGTGTGTATATATATATTGGGCAACTGGAATACATATAATATAGGTTATTTTATATGTAGCTTATCTTATACGTAATTTATTGTATGCGTGGGCATTATGTGTGTGTATATATATATATATTTATGTGTATATATACACATAGGATAACGGGAATATATATGTACACCTATGTATATGCATATATACACATACACACATAAATACATATTATATATATATATATACACACACACATGTACGCGCGCGCACACACACAATAATGTACACATAAAATAAGCAGAAGGACGTTCTTGTTTGTTTGACCCAGTGATTGGTGAGACTTGATATACAAAAAGCCGGGAGAGCCACCGGCACAAAGGACCCCCTCACCGCCGGGCTCACCCCCAACCAAGCCTACCTCCTTCCCTCTCTCTCTTACCTGCCTGTGAGGCGACGACACGCACCCGATATCCCAGTCGTCGTCATCACTCCCGCTGCTCTCGACCCCGCCGGGAACGCCCAGAAAAAGCGCGCGGCGCGGCATCGTCTCCTTAAGATGTAGGCGCGGCGAAGGGGAGCCTCCCTCCCTGTCTCGCAGCCCCCTCTGCAAAGCAACGCAACCGCTCCCGCGCGAGCCACGCACCAACAAACGGTCGTTCGCCCTTGCACGCGGTCCACACCCTCCCAAACGCAGGCGCGAAAAGAGGCGTGGCTACGGAGGCGCCAGCCTTTTAATCTTGCTAGGAAAGAGCCGACGAGGGAAAGTGAGCGCGCGTGCGACCTCTTCACGTGCCTCGCTCGGCGTTATCAGCCAACCAGCTGAGAGAAGGGGACTAGGTCTCGCGGGAGTTAAGGGCCTTTACGGTGACCTCCCCTTCTTTCAAGTGAGGGTAGGGAAACTGTGCTACACTTGCTTTTGGAAAGTAAACGCCGTTGAGCCCTAGTGGGACGTTAAGCCATGCCTTCAATATAAGAAAAGGTGACCAGGGCGCCTGTGATGCTGAGCGACGTTCACTCTCCGAGGCTCTTCGGCAGTAGACGGTTATAGTGCTATTATTCTGCTTTCAACGTCCCATGGAATCCTGGGATTTACCAAGGCCCCTCCCTAAACTGCAAACCCCAGGATTCCATAGGATATTGAAAGTAGAATAATACCACTATAACAGTCTAGTGCGGAAATGGCACAAGACCAGGCATAACATTAGTTCCACAATAGTTTATCTGTTCGGGCATTTAACTCCAGATCTGCATGAACATTTTTGTAGAAACAAGTAGCAATGAGGTCAGTGGGACTTTACTTCCAGATAAGGGCGAATGGAATCGCAATCTTAATTGGATCAGGGTTTGAAAGTTATTTTGGACTGGCAGCCGTGATGGCTGAGGCTCCTGGGAGTGGCAATCCAGATGTGTAACTTTTTCTGGACCTGCTGTTAAGTAAAGTGGGGCTTAAGAATGCGGTTCCATGGGAGTGATCAGCACCACTAAACTAGGTGTGTTTACTGAGAAGTCTACGTTGTTCAGTGTGACTAATTAGGATGGCAGCCTGTAGTTTTAAAATATTTGTTAGTTTCAGACCTTGGAAGTAACAAGTTAAAAGTAATGTAACCAGGTGTAACTAGCTACTTTTTAAGTTACACAAGTATACCAGAACCACTTATCAAAAGTTATGTCCACTGAAGTTTAGTCCCATGACTGCTTTTAAATCTTTCACATAAAACTTAGTCTGACAAGTCTGCTACTTTCATTCACGTGGTAGAATTCAATAGTTACAAATAAGTTACCTGTAATTCCTTTTTGGAACAACTAAGGTATCACCAAATACTATACTTGTACAGTAACAGGCAGTTTGCAGTGTTTTATATATACAGGGGCATCTAGCTGTATTATTTAGATGTCATTTTGTATCACAGTCTGATAATATTCAGATTTTTTAAGTAATTAAACAGCAACTGTTTATTTAATTTTGAATAATTAGAGTTGCCAGATTGGATCTGGAGTGGGGCTCCTGTCTTGTTAAGTGATCTTGGAGCAGGCTGAGGTACCACAAAGCTTGGTCAAGCTTTCCAAAACACAGGTTTCAGCCACAGCCATCTCTTCCAATATATTACTTCACCAGTAGAGAGCGGGAGAGAGCCTAACTCTGTTCTTATCTCCTGACACAAGAGGCATAGCAAGAGCAGAGCTTAGTGCTCCCTTTTGTCCCCTCTTCTCTCTCTGCATTGGGAAGGGACTGCTGTAACTTAAAGTTGGAGTTTGGGAGGTGAGGGGGTACTGGTACTTTCATCGCCCTTGACAGCGCTTTACAATACTTCATCTTGCTTCAAGATCTGTTAAGGTTAAAGTTTTAGGAACTCTGTCCCTGATCCAACCCAGCCACCCTCCAAGAACTGTTAAAGATTAAAGTTATGGGAGCCCTGTCACTGATCCAATCTGGCAACCCTATGAATTATGAAAAATTACAATTTGTGACAACAATGGTACCAAACTACTGCAGCTCTTGCGACTGCAAATTACAAAATGATTTTCCAAGCCCTGTTTCGTTAGCACCTTGATGAAGTGACTTAGGGCTTCTCCAGTCCAGCCCAAAGGCTCAATATTTGGTGAGTGTTGTGCCTGTAGTTATTTTGTGTGTGTATGTTTAGTTTTAATAATGTCCATATATGATTCTTCCTGCTCCATTGTTTTCTCCTAATATTCCAGCATTAGAATCAACATTTTGTGCTTACTTCAGAGAGAGTTTTCTCCTGTTTCAGAATTTTCCAATCCACCCGAGTGAGTGAGGGAGTGAATGAGGGAGTGCACTCCCCTTCTCCCGCTCCCTTACCCCATCCCATTGTCCCCCATCCACCCGCCTGAGTGGGTGAGGAAAAAGCATGAAGTGCAGCCTCCTTCCTCCTGCTTCCCCATCTGCCTGCACATGTGAGTGAGTGTGTGAAGGAAGCAGAGATGGCAGCAAATAATCTGTGAATAATCAGATTTACAAAGGTCAAACTTGCTAATGTGGAGGGACGACTATTCAGTCTTGAAAATAAAAATAGAAATGATGTGTGAAAGAAGAAACAATTAGCAATGTAAAGTTTCTCCTCGCTCCCTTATCTGTAGAGTTAGTGTTATAGTGGTACAGGGTAGCCTTATGTCACTCTAGCACAGTGGTTCTCAACCTGTGGGTCCCCAGATGTTCGTGGACTTCAGCTCCCAGAAGCCCTGAGCATTGACCATAGTGGCTGGGGCTTCTGGGAGCTGAAGTCCACAAACATCTGGGGACCCACAGGTTGAGAACCACTGCTCTAGCACTTATGGCTAAAAAGCTAAGTAAATAAACAGAAACTTTAAATAATGTGTGAGATTGGGAACGTGGATACTGGGGAAGGAGCATACAGTGGGTGGGTGTTAAGTTCTTTCGGGGATTAGCAGGGATGGAGGGACACTAGCATTTAACTATACCTCAAGTGGAAGAAAAGAGTAAGATGCAGGTCGGAGGAGCACTAACATCTGTTCCAACTAACAACAAACAATGGCCAAAAGCCAGGTAACTACAGCACAAATCGAGGTGGGGCGGAAACAACTATTATCACGGGCTACAATCTGCGAAATTCCAAAACACCCTAACACTTACTGGAACTATTGAACAGTGGATGAGCCCTTAGAGAATCTGACATTTGCATGATGAAGAAATCCAAGCAACACACCCCTAAGTTGAATTTTCTTGTTTGTGTGCTTTGGTTGATTATGACTATAGGTGAAAATAGGAACCTGCCTTATGTTGAGTCAGACTGGCACACTTTGACTGGGTGTGTTTCTTTGGCATCTCCAGTTCCAATAGGAGATGCTGAGTTTGAACATGGGAGCTGATATATCAAAATGACGCTTTCTGTCACTGAGTTGTGGTTCTTCCCAATTTAACTAGGTATTTATTCTTCCAAAGGCTTACAACAGGTGGTGCTAAAACCTTAAATTGTTGTTATTCAGCTTTCCAAACTGACTAAAACATTGTAAGCCTACTTTACACCTATAAATTTGTAATAAAGCTAGTAAAACAAAAGTGGATTTTAATGAACCAGTGGCCTGACTATGGAATTAGTAGAAACATACTCATAGACATTATTGAGAAGAGATGTTTTGAAGGATGTTTTACTACTCCATACCATACTTTGAGAAAATTGCACTTATGAGATAATTATGTCTTCCTTAAAACAAAACAAAATAAAATATTACAGCTATTTCCAGAGCTGTTTTAGTATTTACAGATAAGAATTTATTTTAAATGAGGTTTACATCTTACTTTATATAGATTGGCGCAGGCAAAGTGTTACCCACAGAACTCAGGCAGCCCTCAGGACCAATATTGTGGTCCCTAGAGGCCCCAAATAGTCAAAAATTATTATTATTATTTCTCTGGAATGTATCCAAATGCACTCTTGGTGATATGGAAGTTTTTCCCACCATATTTGGATACTCCTGGGCCCCCTAGAGGTCAAAAATGATTTTTGCAAAATTTTTCAAAAAACATTTGGGGGAGGCAAAACATTTCAAAATGTCCAGTAAGGGATGTGGAATGCATTTCCACTACATTTTGTGGACACCCTGGGCCAATTTTGGCCCATGAGAGTCTTCTTTTGAAACTCAAAACATGATAAAAATGCCCCCAGGCCCCCAAAGGCATTTGGGGCCTTTTTTTTTTAATTATTGGAGGAACAGGTTTAGCCCTCCAAGCTGTCTTAGGGGGCTATTGTGGCCTCCCACCCTTCCACAGATGCACATCTCTCATATAGATCTTGATTCTGGCTGTTATGCACTATGCATTTGACTCTCTTTAACCGCCTTGGCAAATACCCTGTTTATTCAGCTGAATGAGTCCAATGCCTATATAGTCTGCCAACAATGTGATAACTAAAAGGCTCTCCATTAAAAAGATACTAACAGTCCATTCTAGAGGAGACGGAGAATGTTTGGAGACTTGTGATTTATATAAATCACAGGATGTGTGATTGATGATCTGTAGAAAGATATATAGCTAGACACAGGAAACAAGCAGTTGTAAATAAAGCAAAGGTAATCTTACTGAGGTTATGATGGAATCCATAAAACCACTTTAGTCTGGTTGCCACCTTCAAAATAAATAGTAAGAAACAAGTAGAGGCCTTAAAGTGTTGCACTGGAGGAGTGCTTCTGTTCATGGATCCAGCCAGCAGTACCTTCTTTTATACTCCTTCTCCATTCCATTGCCTCTTTTGTCTTTTTTCCTGGTTTTTCCCCTCTCACTGTCACCAGATTATGGCACAGACTAAGCAAGTTGCAGCCCAGGATGAATTGTCTGAGGGTCCAAAGTAACATTCTAGCCTGAACAGTAAAATTTCACACATCCAATGATCCTTATATTTGCTGCCATGCTATGTGTCAAGACACCACTTATGTCAAGACCAAGATCAGGGAGATCTTTTTGGGCAGGCCAGGGCTATGACAATAAAGGTCTGCTATGTCTCCATCTTCTTAGAGAATGCAGCACCCTTCTACACTTTTGTCCCCCACTGGCTTACTCTCCCAGTTTACCTCCCACTTCTGATTCCCTAACTCTGCAGCCTTTCAGAGATAGGGCAAAGTATGGATTTATTTATCCAATGATAATGTTACTTGTGGTAGCATGTACAGTCCAGTTCAGAGCAAAGAAACTCTTTTGGAGACAGCTCTTACAAAAACATAAATAATTCTTTATTTATCAAACTGTCAGGATAAAAGGTAGCTGTTAACCTAAGTATTAGCAACCAGCACAACGTGTATATAAGTAAACCACCAACACTTTCCTTTCCTGTCTTGCACACACACTCTCAGATAGCTCTTTCATTCCCTCTCAGCTCCAAGCACTCTCTGACTCTCTCCAGCTGTGTGTCAGTTAAGTTTCAGTTATTTACCTCCCCCATCTAGCCCATCCCTCAGGCTATCCAGGGTTCCATTTCCACAGCAAATCACTTTTAAATACTCTCAATTACTAAGGTGGCTTTGTTGCTAAGCCCCTTTTTCAGGTTTTGTCACACTATGTACTTTCTCTAAATTTTCTAATCCTGTGGACAAAAATTTCCATTGGAGTTGGGGATTAGACTGGACTTTGGGAAATCTAGCTTCAAAAGCTCACTTAACCACATGTAGTCTACTTCACAGGGTTGTTGAGAAGGCCACATGGCAGAGATAGACATACAGTTATTGTTGTGAGCTCATTGGAGGAAAAATGGGTTTTAAATATAACAAACAATACAATGAAGAAAGAAATAAAGCCTGTTCTTTCTATCCAAAGTCCTCTGTCTAGAGCTCAACTGATAGCATTCTAGATCCTTTAAAACAGACACTGCTTTTAAACTGAAAGAAATTCCAGGAAACCTTTGACCTCTTACTGAATGAGAAAACTATCATGTCTGTCTCTCTCTGCCATAGCTCCAAAATCTTGAAATCTAGATACCTGAAATTTGGCATGAGTACTAAGGGAATTCTGAGGTTGTGGATCTCAGGGCAGGCTATTTTGTCTTCTGAATTGTCAATTAAGTTAAATAAATTTTAAACTATAGGTATTGGGCTCCTTCCATGTAAGAAAAGGCTTCAAGAGATCTCCTCAAGGGCTGGAAGCTTTCAGGTTTTATCCAAACATTTGTTGGTTTTGAGTGGAGCTATCACCAGACTACTTAAACCCACCAGTAAAACAGCATGGGTCTTCTGATATTATAACCCACTGTGCCTGTTACTGACTTCTAAGTTTTATGTGCATGCCTGGGCTTGCAAATATAAATTTTGGGGTTGTCATTGTGTTCTTCCAAATTGTTTCCAACTTGTGTCAAATCTAAAGTGAATTTATCATAGGGTTTTCTTGGCAAGATTTGTTAGGAGAAGGATTGCCATTGTCTTCCTCTCAATCTGAGAGGATGTGACTTGCTCAAGGTCACAAAATGGGTTTCAGTGGCTGAGTGAGGATCCAGACCTGAGTCTTGTGGAGTCTTAGTCCAGTGCCGAAATCAGTACACCATGCTGATTCAGGGCTTTTTGGACTAAAGCTCCCCAAATCCCCCAGCAAGCAAAGCCAGTGGCTATGATGTTGGAGAATTCTTGAAGATGTAATCCAAAAAAAAGTAACTTTTCCCAGTTTTGAGCTGACTGCCTGAATTTGGGGAACTAGAATATGACAACCTGAGAGAAAGAAACTCCTGGTGTCTATTAAAGATGGAGAACAGAGATTCCTATATACCACCCTGGATCTATGAGGGCAGGATCTTGACTGACTCAAGCTATGAAGGCTGCTACTATAGACAATGCCTGGAGAGTGTCTAGCTGTGGGTCCTGCAAGAACTGGACACCAATCATATGTCCAACCATTTCTACTTGACCCTGAGAGGGCAGGGCGATGACTGGCTCTAGCTACTGAAGCTGCTACTGCTGCTTAGAGACCACTGATGGTCAGAGCTGTCCGGCAGTGGAATGTGCTGCCTCGGAGTGTGGTGGAGTCTCCTTCTTTGGAGGTTTTTAAGCAGAGGCTGGATGGCCATCTGTTGGGAATGCTTTGATGTGTGTTCCTGCATAGCAGGAGGTAGGACTCGATGGCCCCTGGGGTCTCTTCCAGCTCTATGGTTCTATGTGGGTTGGTCTCTTTGGGTGGAGGGGATATTTAGCTTTGGGAAGAATTTTTTTTTCTGCTGTTCTAGTATTTATTTGTGTAAATTAGATCTCAGAGGACTGTTTAATCTTACAGTGTAATTATTACTATGTGACCTTTATGGTATTAGTATTTAAATCATGAGCTGTAATTGTTGAATTGTCTAGAAATGTCAGTACTTACATTATTAGAATTTTATTTTCTGATATTATTGAAAGTTGTTTTTATCATAGTGTTACCATGAAAGAATAGGATGCAAGTAAATATGACACTCATGACACTGAGAATAACCACAATTGGGGTACTTTTAGGTGCCTCAGGCAGGATTCTAAATTTAGTGGAATCTGCATTCCTGGGAAAGCTGCAGCTGTTTAGTATCTGGATGTCCTGCAGTTCTTAATTGCATAGGAGGAAAAAGTAGTAAATTAAAAGGGCCCTGGAGTTACCCCAAACACTTTTGACTGAATTACATGGAAAGAATCTAATAAAACTCAGTGTTCCCTTTCTATGGCCATTTCCGCACTACACTGTTAGAGCTATTATTCCACTTTTGACATCGTGTGGAAGCCTGGGGTTTGAGGTTTAGAGAGGGGTGTTTAGAATTCTCAGCCAGAGAACTCTTTGGTCTCAGTAACTACAAACCCCAGAATTCCATATGATATTGAAAATGGAGTAATAGCACTATAACAGTATAGTGCGGAAATGGCCTATCTTTAGAGCAGCTTTCAAAGCTCTGGGATGAGAAATTAGTGATGTGTGTATGCTCTTCATCTCTTTCATGATCTGCCATGTAGGTTGCATAAAGGTCAATAATGTGCATAACACGGAAATATGGCTGCCTAGATCTGGGGGACCAGGATACAGCAACTCAGAGAAAGGGACTGAGACTGGGAGACTGACTGCTGGTGCTTGTTAAGGACAAGGATGGAGAGGAGAAGGCTGAATGAATAACCAGCAAGAAAGAAAAAACATGGAGGAAGGGAGAAGGGAACCAACTACTGAGTGAGGGGACAAAGTTTTTTCCATGTAAGGCTGGTATAGGCTGAATGAATAGTCACTTGGAGAGTGATGGCATGGAATTGAAAGGGCTAGAGGAGAGATTTTAAGAATTGTATACGTGAATTGTTAGTTTAATCATTTAGAAAGGCATTTCTGGTACAGCAGTTTCAACTATGCTTTGCAAAATTTAATGGGATGTTATTGCAAAATGCCAGTAATATCTGTGTTGCCCAGGTAGTAGGGGATTAATGGTACTATTTGTTATTCTGTTCTTTGTATTCTGAGCTAAAAGGGAAAATAAAGTTTGAATCTGTAAAAGGGGATATCATATGATGGAGATCAAGCTAAAATAATATATCTATTGTCAAGCTAAAAGTATGTATCTGCTGTCTAATCTTGATAAATCTGTGACAGATAGAGTTGTTAGATGTGCAGTGGAGTGATATTTTGTTGAATACAATTTGGTGAACTGGCGCTATGTACAGTCAGCCCTCCCCATTTACTAGGGTTAGGGGTGCTGGATCCCCACAAACATGGGGAAACTGCAAATATCACAATGGTGTATATGTGTCTGTGGGAAGGAGGACAAGGTTGGTGGGGGAGAGCTGGCACCCAGGGTCCAAAACAGGTCAGGAAAGGGGGAGGGAAAGGGAGTGGATAGGCATGATGACCCTGTATTTCCTCTCTCTTGCCCATCTCTTTCCTTGGGTTGGGGGGCATCAGGAGAGGGTTGGTGATGCTGAGAAATCAGGGTGTCAGCCATCCTTAACAGACCAGGTAGTAGTTGGTGGAGGAGGAGGAGGATGACGACGGCGACGACGACCAAAGGTGGGCTTTTAAAGGGCTGCAGGGCCTGGTCAGAGCTGCTGAAAGGGAGGTTTACCCTGAAAAAGAAGCATCTGTGGAGTGAGGAGGGAAGGTTGGAAAAACTCGCAAATAATCAAATCCGTGCAAGTCAAACCTGCAAATTGGAGGGCCAACTGCAATTCAGTGTTTTGAAAAACATAGGGATTTGTGTTTCTCTAAAGATAGGGAGTTTCTCCTCTTTTCATATGTAACTTTTAATGTACAGAGGTAATCTGATATATTTTAAACAAAAGGTATGCATTTTTGTTTCGCTCTAGAGATTTTGTATTTTTTTATTTGTAAACTCCATTGTTTCCTCCAAATAGAATAGGCCCACTGATTGTTTTAGTTTATTTTTGTTTTGTCCCACCTTTCTCACAATATGGAACCCTGTTAAAGTGAATGAGACTTGTTTGTTGTCACTTATGTATCTCCTATAGATTTCAATACATCATCTTTAGTTGGGATCATCATTGGATTTTATTTGTTGGTCTCTTTTTGTTGCTTAAATGTGTTTTTTTAACATTTTCTTTATTTGTGGCTGATAATGACAACAATAGGGAACCACTGTGGTGCAAAGGTTGAAGAGCTGGACTCGGACTCCGGGACTTCAGGGTTTGAGTCCCACTCAGTTCTGGAAACCCAGTGGCTGAGACACATTACAGTGTCTTAGCCTTAGAGGAAGGAAAGGGCAAACTCACTCTGAAGAAATCTTTCCATGAAAACCTTATCAAAAGGTTGGTGCAAAATCTAAGGGACATAAATGCATCTATATTTCAAATATGTCAACTCTCTGAAATTTACTGAATGTGGTGAATTCTTGTTTATTTTCGTTATTATTCTGTAAGCCTTCATAGTTAGGATTTTATTTGCCTTTTATATATTCTGTCATCCATTAGGCTTAGCTTTCACTGTGCTGCTCACAATGAGACCTGCAATCCATTTTCGCACTCTGGCATAGCAGGAGCTAATTTAGAATATGTTAGTGAGCATGAACAGTTCAAATTGTTCCCCTAGCA
This sequence comes from Iguana delicatissima, assembly GCA_948472985.1. Classification (NCBI taxonomy): domain Eukaryota; kingdom Metazoa; phylum Chordata; class Lepidosauria; order Squamata; family Iguanidae; genus Iguana; species Iguana delicatissima. The sequence goes on along the minus strand of CAOKZL010002567.1, from coordinate 142,307 downwards.
TTTGCAGAGGAGGATGTAAATAACTTAAAAAACAAAACAAAAAACAAAACCAACAGCAACAACTTCCAGTACTAGTTAGGCCCAAAGCAGGAATTCACCCTGAGGGTACAACTGGCTTTATGCTGACATGCTTTCACACCTGACTTAAGAGTGGATTAAAGTCTTCACTAGAGTGTATCTACACCATTATAGCAACTGATACCACATGGATTCATCCTATGGAATCCTGAGACTTATAGTTTAGTAAGGTACTTAGAATTCTCAGTGTATTCCAGAACTACAGCACTATAATTGGTCAGAAAATAGTGGACTCTGTTTGTTCTTCAAACAGAGGAACTACTCTTTAAAAAAAAAATCCAAACTAAGCTGAATAAAACCCTTCACACAAAGTTTCTAAACCATTTTATCATATCCTGTAATATAACTACCCTAAGAAAATGAGCAGGTCGAACTATGTATTTATACAATGGTCTGAATTTGTACAATAACATTAATATTATATTACTGTTTGCAGTCTCCTTTGAGTACAGAGATGACAATCTATATATTCACCTTAGAAGAAATTGTATTCCTTAAGATCTTTTGAGGCAGTCTGCAAATAATTAAGCACTCTTTCTTCTCAATATGCTTGTTGCTCAGATGTGAGAGACAGCTTGCATGTGTCTTTTGTTAAGTCAAAAGAGATATCACTCTTGGATTTTTGCCCTTCCAGCCTCAATAATGTTATTGTTCTAGGATTACTAAATGACAATATGAGCTAGAAGAAGTTAAATAAAACTGTCTTTAGAAACATTAGCCTTACCAGCTGGCCAGAGTGAGATCCTCAGGACTTCAGCTCTTTCTACTTTTATTTTGGCCCTAAAAGAGGATTGAAAATTCTTCCAAAATGTTGTCAAATTTCCCTGAGTATATATAAAAAGCCACAGCTCTTCTTAATTTTTAGACTTTACTTTCGAGTATATGATGGCACCTTTTTAGAGTATATTAAACGAGCACTCATTTAGATAGAGTTTAGATAGTTTGCTCTAATACCTCAGCTATTGCTACAGATAGATTACTCTTTTTCAGATACTGTTCCCTATGAATGAAATTATGAGTGACCAGAACAGTAGCAGTAAGAGTAAATAATATGAAAGAATTTGCTTTGTGCAAACAATGCTCTAATCAGCAGATATTGAGTTCCAATGGGGATATCGGGCTCTTTCATCCACCTTTGTACACCTATGGATTCATTTTGCATCCATAGATAAGCATTCTACCACTGAAATAAATGTGGGAGCTGGTTTATAGCAAAAGTCAGTATTAAAAGATAAATTACACAGTCGTTACAAACAATTCATTTTCTGTGAGTTTTGTCCTTGTGTAGAACTAACACATTTCTTCCCTAAAGGTCAAATGTACTGCTAAAATCTGGAATATTACGTACACCATCTATCTGGAGGCCAATCAAATAAATAAAAGTAGTAGATAGATATTATCTTCCTTATCTTACCTACCTTATCTTCCTAACCTACCTTATCTTCATTAGTAAAACTGATAATCTTAGCTAATAAAATTGTTCCCCTGAGATATACTATACATCATGAGGGCTAACATTGGATTGACCCTAAACAAGTGATGTAGCCTCAGAAAGGCCAAATTTACCAGAAACTAAAACCCCAGCAGAAATGTGCAAATAACCAAAACTGGACTTTGTCTACCCATTTAACTTGAATGCATTTCAAAATTTATATGGGCTACAATCCTGCACAGATAAGCTACTTAAGTCCTGTTGACTTCAATGGTGGTATTTCAGAAGGATAATCAAGACGCTGGTCTGCAGAACTTGCACTCTTGGTATCTGCTGATGTAATCTGATAACAGCAGCCAAGCCAAAAGCAAACCCTTGGGTCTTTACTATATTGGGTTATCAAAGCTGAGGACTAATTTGAAAAGGGGTCCCGTGGAGTTATGTCTACTACCTGAAAAACATTTTTTGTGCCGGAATTCAGCAGTATTAAAGAGCAGATTGAAAAAGTGCTGAATCTATCTGTTTATTCATAGTAAAGTATGCATGTGCACACTTGCTAAGATATAAACCCAGTTGACCATTGTGCCTTCTAGGCAAGAATATGATGAGGACTGTTTTGCTGGACCTATCTGGATTCAGACGGCAGAGCTTCTAGGTCAGGTGGCACAAGCTTTAGCCTGTTATCTGGCATTAGCCCTGGCACCTCTTTCTATAAATTTACCATCACATCAATTAAAAAAAAAGTTATTCACAAGTTTTATGTTCTTGCTCACCCTATCACTCCTCTCCAACATTAATGGTAAAGGATTTTGTGTGTCTGCTATGCTGATATGTTGAACGTCCTTTTCATCATGCTGAAGTAGTGCTGTTAAGCAACTTCATACTATAGATCTTTGCAACTACACAGGAAACAACACATAGCCATTAATCAAATAACAAACAGTATACAATGTGTAACCAATCTATGGGAATAACACAGGTTGTTTCAAGAGTTGTTGCAACGAATTAACCTTAAATATTATTACATAAGTTTATGGAGGCTAGCGAATGGTTACTTTATTCTCAGACAGATCACTTTATTTTCAGAGACAGTGCTTTCCTGGGAAAAACAGATGGCTAAGACAAAGTTAGGGAGTAATCAGGAATGGATTACTGGACTGTGAATGGCTTGTGGATTGTGTTCAGAGCCAAAACATGCACCCAGAATTCTCCAATTCCCAGTGTACGGCCGAAATCCTATTGTTAGTCAGTGCTGGGAATTTAAGTACCTCGGCATCCGTTTTACAGAAAAGCTTTCCTGGAATCTCATATCAAAGTTATGAGAGCAGTGGCTCTGAGAACTATTGAAACAATCCTTAGATTTTACAGTACTGTAGGGGGACACCTGGTTGTTCCAGTCCTGAAAGTATTTCAGAGCAAAGTCATTGCCCAGATTCTGTATGGTGCTGCTGTCTGGGGAAGGGATGGCTCTCAGATGGTTAAACTGGATGCCCTCCAGAATATAATTCGTAAGTGTTAAGACTTCCAACTGGCAGTTCTGGTTCAAGCAGAAGTTGGGTTACCTCCTATTAGATCTTGCATTCATTTCATTTTATTTAACTACTGGAGAACTGTACATGACTCCTCAGTCAGGGTTTTCCCCAAGTTATGTTTCAAGCAGCTATCAAACTGCAGGGTTTGGAATTCAAGATACTACAAGTTGCTTGAATTGTATCCTACTCTACTTGATCATTTTTCCATGTTGAATTCAAAAAAAGAAGCTTTGTGAATATTTTTATACACACACACACACACATATATATATATATATACACATACACACATGTATATATATGTGTGGGTGTGTGTAGCTTTTACAGTCCTTCGCTTTCAAACCATGCCTACAGCTATGATTGACAGCAGACATATTCACATCCTTTTGGCCCTTCATTTATGTATTTGTGAGGCCCCAGAAGTTGAGGATTTGCCTCACTATTTATCCTTTTGTCCACTATATTCTGAACCAAGGACTACATTTTTGAGATCTATTCTGTCTTGTTTATGTGCTAATACAGTTTCAGAAAAGATTTTCTATCTCCTGTCCAGCACTGACTCTATGGTAACCTGCAAGGTTTCTCTGTTTGCCCTGGCAACAATGAAAATTAGGGCAGGATTTATTACTGATACTGCAGTTGATTGCGCTGGGGATGCTCTTCTCTAATTTAATGCATTTTAACTATACTGGATGCCTTCTTTTTTATATAATGTGTATGATCTATATGCTATTTATTTCATGTTGTGTTCTGTTTATTATGATACTGTATTTATTTACTTCGTATGTGAATTATCTATGATCTAAACATTAATAAATTACTATTACTATTGTCAGTACCAATCAGAGCAGATGCTATGAGCCAATGGCAAGTAGCTAAGTCTAGGTCAACATTTATGTAAGCTCTGAATATCTTCCAACTGGGATAGTCCCAATTAATCCTCTGTCATCTCACTTTTCAGTGGCTTTTAAAACATCCCAGTTTCTCTCTCCTCTCAGCTGCTGCAAATTGAGTTCAAAGGACAAAAGTAGTTTATACTCAACTCAGTGGTATGGTGGAGTTTTGCCCTTCTCAGGCAAAAGTAAAGTGCTGCAGCCTCTCCGAGTTTGTATGTTCCTACCCATTAATAACTTTTGCCATTTTGATGGTACTCTTACATTGCTTGGCCACACATGTCTCAGTTTTCATCTGTGAAACACTAGAAGGTCTGGCAGGGTTTACTACCACACTGCTGCACCAGTGAATGCTACTGTACCATAGGCTGCAAATACAGCAAGAGTGTCTGCATGTTGCCTATCCTTACTTTATAGTGTAAAAAGCCAGTTTAAAACAGGAATGGGAAATGTGTGTTCTCCCCTCTTCAAGTTGCTGGACTGCAAGCCCCATCAGCCCTAGACAAGATGTCTAAAAGACTGGATGTTGGAATTACAAGCCAAGGATGTCTGGGCCACTTCCCTGCATTTGTGTCACTGTGTTTAAATGGGATTTTGGAAGCTTGGAATAAACAAGTACAGCTTTTTACTGGATTTTAATTAGACTGATGTTTTAAATAAAAGGAAAGTTTAAATTATTTAAAGGGTCTCTAAAAAAATCCCTATCTGTATGCTAGCTGTAACTAAGTGTAAACATAACACTTTAACAGGTTTTATTGAGCATGTTTGCCAAAAGGTAAAGAAGAGTGCTTTTTTTAAAAAAAAAAAAGGGTGTGTATGTATATGTGTGTGTGTGTGTGTGTGAATATATTTATATATGGCAAAATTTAAGGGAGGCACCAGGTATGTGACAATTTCCTCCCCTGCTATGATCAGGAGGAAAATAGCTCCTCTGAAGGTACTGTTTGAATGGGAAGGGGAATGCAGGATTTCTTCCTAAAATTAACACTATCTTTGGAGAAAGGATTTTCCTTAGAGCCATGGAAGAGAAGGAAAGGGATAAATCCTCTCTATTCTGATTCCTTCAGCTGATTCTATTTGCATTTTTTTAAAAAAAAACCCAAATATTAAATTGTCAGACATATTTAAGATCATGTCTGCTTTGGCCCAAAGGGGAAAAAGAAGATAAATTTCTCTCTTAGGCTGCTGCAGGCCCACAAATGACGTTACTTGCTTTTTCAAAAAAAGTGAAGGGCATCTGACATTTGCTGTGAACAGGCCTATACTTAATTCCTCTTAGTCTAGAGAGCTGGCATGCTGAGAGACTAGAAAGGGAAATAAGCAAGAACTAGTTCTCCTATTATCCTTTGTCTATGTGACAGAGAATATAAAATTGATTGTTCAGGACCTGCCTGTCATTCCTTGTAGCCTCAGGAAGGACTTGGTCTGAGGCTCTTTGATGTCAACTGGAATCTTTCCATTTTAAATTAACTTTGGACCAGACCCAAAATGAACCTTATTTTGCTGTGCTCTTTGAAGGTTTCTTCATAAGCCTAGAGAGAAGTGGAATTTATCCCAGTGACAACTATCAAGCCAGCCCTTGTAATGTGCTATACAATAAACCTGTTTGCCCTGTTTTCTTTGGTGACTTTATGCAGGATTCAGTAGTAAATGTTTCATTTCCTAGTTTCAGAAGCATGCACAAAAAGTACAGAGGCCACAGGTGTGTGCGTGTGTCTGTGTGCATGCATGAACTTATTAATTGAATCTCAGCCTTTACATCTTCAGAATGTGACTATTAACAGTTTACAAGGCACGCTGAAGAACGTTTAAAGCATAATCAATGAGTGACATTCTGTTCTTGGCTGCATTCCAGAGAACGATGTGGATCATTCTCCATGTCCAGTGGGGCTTTAGACCTGTGGTTCTTGCCCACTAGACTGCACAACAAACTGATTTTGAAATTCAAGGGAGCTTCAAAAGCAATCTGTAATCTCATATGAGACTGAAACAAAATGAAGCACATTATGAGTAAACTCTTGTGAGCACCTAAAGTAGCTCTCTGGATTTTGGCTCCTGTGTTCAAACTCAGCCTTATCAAGCTTATCAAACACCTTAGATGATTTAATTCCATAACTATTCCTCTTTTTTTTTCTTTTAAAAAGCAGACTTCTACTTGCTCTTTCCTCTGAAACTGAGGTTAGATAACACAAAAACAACATTCAGCTTCTCATTATTCCGGATATGATTTATAGCGCAGCCATATGAGCAGAGTGAGTTACACAAAGAGCAACAGAATGGCCTGTGTGCAAAATCTTTCTTCATTACAATATACCATATGAACAAATATGATAGAACACAGATATAGCCAATGTGATACATGCTGTCTTGAGATTTCAAGCACACGTGTGCTTTCTCTGCCTTACAGACTGTGGTTGGCATTTTGTACTGCAGCTACGAATTTGTAACCTAGAGTTGCAGATCCATAACTGATCCATATTCATTATACTGTGTATTCACAATTGTGGCACTATTGCCACAATCATAAATATCCCCCCAAATTCCACTTTAAGTTCCAAGGAGCCGCTCTGAGAAATGAAGGTCCATTTTTCTAACAAGTCAGGGCACAGTAGGATGTTTCCAGCCGTCTCCTGCCTGTGAGCAGGGCTGCAATAATCAGAAACAAGATTCCTGTTGCAATTACTTGTTGCTGACTTGCTCCATGGTGGAAGGATGCTAGAAACATTGTCCTGTTGCATCCCAGTCAATAACAGAACAGACCTCTATTACTCAGAGTGGCTGCTGGCTGTTAAGGTAGGTTTGCTAGGTAAGGTAGGTTTGCTAGATTACTTACACATTAGTATCTATGTCAGCAGTGTAGGATCTTGGCTTGTATTCCTAGGGTTTTAAAAGTACAACCTTGGCAGACCTTGAACATTTTGGCTTGCCAAAGACAACTTTTTGGTTTAGTCACACCAGTAGAAAACAACATGCCCAAGAACATAAAATAACCATGTGAAATCAATTTGCATTAAAAAGGGAACAGAAAAGGAAAGTGTGTGTGTGTGAGTGAATGAGAGAGAGAGGGGCAAGCAAGCAAACAAAAAGAACAAGGTTCTGCTAGGTTAATTCACGGGCCTATTCTGTTTCTCACAGTATCTGATGCTTACAGGAAGCCCACAGACATTACATTCCCTCTCACATTGCAATCAGCAACTGGTATTACACCTATTGCTTCTGCAGTTGGAGGTTCATGTAAAGATATTGTGACTAACATTCGCTGAACAGCCTTATTTTCCATGAACTTGTCAAAATTTTAACTTATCTCCTGGTTATCACTTTATTTTGTGGGCACAAAAGAACAGGGCTTGCTTTCACTTGGTTCCACTGAAAGATGCAGCTGTCAGCAAAATTATCCCATTGGATTCTACCAGTATTTTGGTACAGAAATCCTGTGGAGCTGGTTTTCAAATGGCACAGAGGACTGCAAAGAGGGGAGAAGACTGTGCATATTCTGAACCCTGAAGTAGCAAAATAGATTCATGCATAACCTGTGAGCAAGTCAACAAAGTCTATGCATTGACAATTAAAGAAAACAAGGAAGTAGCATGTAGCAAATATAATTAAGCAGAGCACTTGGATCTGTATTTTTTTATTCAGAGCTACATTAATTTTTGTAACTGAATCTTCATTTATGTACATTTCTATACCATCTTTATATAGACACACTCAGTGTCATGTACATCAAAATAAAATCATAAAAATAACATTTTGTTTTATTTTGTTTAGAATATTTCTTTAAAACCTATAGATTACGGATTGCTTTGAATCAAAACATAGTAAGATTCTTAGTATACGGAGGCCTTGTCAAATACTCCTGATTATGATTTTTTCTCTTCCTGTCCAACATCCACGAAAAATTTTCAGATTTATTTCTGAGCATGCCTAGATATATTGATTATGTTCCTGTTGTAAACTGTATCACTAACATATGTAAAACTCGATGATACAAAATAAACAACAGTGTGGTACAAACATTATTTGAATGCATATTCCTAAATTTAATGCAACATATTTCAGAATATGATTTGAGTCCATGAAGCCAATCCTATGAATTTTTACTAAAACTGTGTTATCAATGGGTCTTAGACTATTTTTTTTCCAATTTACATAGTTATTCCGGCACCACCGTTATATCTAAAACTAATTAGCTTTACAAATAGAAGCTACAAACGAATGCACACTTGCCTGGAAATAAGTACTGTTAAATTAATTGAGACTTGTTTTTGAATTGCTATGTATATATGTAAAAAATAAAGGCGCTTTGTAGAGTAGTTCTTACAAATGATATCCAATACTTACTTAGAGAGGTGCATTGTATAGGAGAGAAGGGGTAGAGATTGTACTTTAAAGAGAAATATCTGAGTAATTACCAGATGACTGGATAACTGCCATCCACTCCTTATCTGCATGTCTTTATGAATCATGTCCAGAATTATTTCCTAAAGTGGAAGACAAAGGAATTCTGGGAAATATCTACCTGACCTCATTAAATATTGATTAAAGGTGAAAGTAATGGTGTTTTTATATAATGAAGAAAAAATTGCAGTCTTGTACAAGAATTGGTAAAAAGCAACACAGCAAGTACACACCAAGTTTAACTCACACATCAATGAAGCTTAGACATCATAAGAACAGTCCAGTAGCATCATGCAATTCTGTAGACGTGGCATGGTCAGTGTGTGAGATAGGCATATTCTCTATGATAGTCCACTCACAGGATTTATAATATCTTTACCTTTGTACCTGCATAGAAAATTGTACCTGAACTTCTTTCCTTTTAATCCATTTCTCTGTCTTCCTGAAGAATACAGGAGTTAGATCAGGCTAAACTATTTTGAGCTGACGTTTCGAGGTGTCCACAAAGTATGGGCAGTCTTGAAAGCCAGCCAAAAGTTTATGTTTGCTTCTGATTCTTACCGCCCCCTGACATCATCATACTGAAGTGGCAGCTTGTGGCTTCTTTGGCAGTGGGTTAGTGGAGCTGCTCTAGGTTCCACTCTGAACTTTAAATGAGCTGTCTAGGTTACTAGAGCATATTTCCCAAAATAGTTTTACCACCTTGACAGATCCTTTAAAGTTCAGGCTAAAACCTGGAGCAGATATATTGCTGTCTTGATGTGGGAGCCAGCTGCCACCACTATTGGGCTCAACTCTAGAATTGTATGAGTGTGGCTTGAGAGATAGACCATATCCTCTTCCTCATCTCTAAAGTGATTAGGAAAGATGGAGGGGCCTCCTTGCTTATTTATGAAATTCAAGGCAGGATCATCACATGCAGAAGGAGGTAGAGATTCTACAATCACATGAAGATGATAGAACTTCATGTTGGAATCCCCCCTTTCACACAACTTTTAAAGGTGCACAGATACACTCATCTTTCATATCTGGCCATTTTAGTAGTGAGACTGATGATTGACTATATTTTGAACTTTTCTGAACAGTAAAGCAAGGTGGTTTTATCACCCTTAACCAGACAAATGGGGAGGCTCTCACCAGAATATAACATGCACCTGCTGGGGGTGAAATAACATGCACTGGGGCTCTTTGCCTGAAAAATAGACTGTGTGAACCAGCTGGCCGTCCTTGTAGAAACAGAGACTCGGTCCTGATCTTTGAAGCACATTGTTCGCACTGAAACTTAAGAGCCTTCAGCCCAGTGACAAAAAGTAACCCTTTCACCCTGACATCATCACCCCAGAATAGCCTGCTGTTTTTAAAAAGGAAGGCACCAGAACCACACTTTAGTCCCCTCTACACACCCTTCCACTTTTTCACCCTCTCTGCCATGGAAAGAGGGGGAGGGCAAGATGGTGGCAGCAAATTTCTCTTCAGCATGCAAGGGCTGAGAGCTGGTATGACACAGAGGTCTGAATGTTGGACTAGAACTCTTGGCAACCAGGGTTCAGATCCCCACTCAGCCAAGGAAACCCACTGGGTGACCTGGAGTGAGTCACACTTTTTTAGCCTCAGAGGAAGGCAAAGGCAAACTTTGTTTGAAGAAATCTTGCCAAGAAATCCCTGTGGTAGGTTTGCCTTGAGGTCACCATATGTCAGAAACAACTGGAAGGCATATAACAGCAACAACAATGCAAGGACTGCTGGAATTGCTGTTGCCACCACCATGTTCTTCATACTCCACTTTTCTTCCTTCCATGGCAAGGATGGGGAAAGTGAGCAAATTGGTTTTCAGTACCACTGACTGATTGGGAACCTTTGACCTCTACTATACACTATTACGGAGGCTCTATGATGACAAAAAAATCCCTTGCATTTTTGGCATCTGGTAACCAAATAATAGTTTTGACAAAACTTGTTTGTCTCATATTATCCCATGTAAAGTTAAGGTCAAGAGACTGCAACAAATATATTTCTAAGCAAGTTTGATTTTTGATTTAAGGGTCAATATACTTGTCTATTGCTAGATATGTTCAACCAGCAATTACTTTAATCTTGTAATTTCAAAGTTAATAAGTCTGCTGTAGAAAACCCACATCTGGACATAGAAAACTTTCAAATTTCCCAAGTATGTTGATCTTCTGTTTGTTGATCTTCTGCTCTCTGATGTCAATGTGTACTTTCAGCAAGTATCCCTGGCTTTAACACAAGGTGTGCAGAGGACTTTAACAGGTGAGACAGGATTAGATATTTCAAGGCATGTTTTAATTGCTCTTTGGTATTCTGGGCTTCCTGGAGACATCAGGGTTTACATTTTTCCCTCTGTTAAAGCCAACTGTTGGCTAGTGGTTAAATTTACTTAATTACTTAAGGAAGAACATCTATATGGTCTTATATTAACAAATAGAGTGCTGTTTGTGATAAAATAATGCAAACATCAGTGACAATGAAACAATTAACCAAGATTTAAAACTGAGCAATTCATAGTAAATACATCATCCAATCTGGCAGTGGTATATGTTAGTATTATCAACGGTCAGGAAATGCCTGTTGAAACAAATATTTTTTCAACATGTGACATAAAGCCTGTGCCAAAGATACTATCATCTTAAGAGAGGCTATTCCAAAAAAATTGTGTTATCATTGTGAAGACCTTCTTCCAGGAAGTTGTCAGATAGATAACTTATGACGGTGACATAATCACAAGGACTTCGTTTGCTGATCTCAGTAGTCAGAGATTATAGTATCGGAGGAGACGCTACCTACTTGTTTAGGCTTTATTACTGGTCTCAGTTGCTTAAGCTTTACAGACTAATAACAAATCTTAAATCTGATTTGGCAACATATTGGCTGCCAAGTGCAGATCTTACTATAGAGATACAGTATGATCAATGGTGAGAGATCAAGTGAGCAACCTAGGGGCTGTATTCTGCAATGCAGCAGCAGTTTCTGGACCAGTCTTAAGGAAAGCCCCACATAGAGCATACTGGAACAATCCAACATTGAGGTTACCAATCAATGGCCAAGGTATTCCTCTTCAGGTGGGGCTGTCAGCTGGAGTACTGAGCAAAGTGGTAAATAACACAATATACTGCTGTAGCTAGTTGGCTGTGAGTGATAATGGTGGATCTAGGAGCACTTAGACTACCTACTCGCTAGAGTGCAACCCCATCCAGAACAGCCAGTCCATCAGTTTCCAGTAATCAGGAATCACTCACCTACAGGACCTCTACCTTACCTGCCCCTTTCCCCATAAAAGACATCCACAAGCATATAACACCTTTTCCTGACCAGGAAGCATTCAAGAAAACTTAGCCTGTTTCTCTCGTATGTAGAATACACTGATAAACTAGAGATCTAGGGTGCAAGCTACATGGATCGGATCAAGCCACACTGCTGCGTTGCTGTCTGTACACTTTGCTTCTAAATAGGCATGTACATCTTTGTGGGATGAGAATATGTTGTGCTATCCATATGCTTTTAATATTGGCAATAGAGGGCTAATTCCTCTGTTCAGAATGTAGAGTCTTTGCACAGCAGAGATGGAACAGACTTCATGGGTGTATCTACATTTGTTTCTTCCTGGGACCCCCCTGCCAAGGTCTATCAACCACAGCCAAGTGGAAAATAATGTGCAGATGAGGGGAGCATGCAGTTAGAATTAAAATATAGGTCTTTTTTTGTTATTAATATCAAAAGGGAGCTCATTGTACTTTCATACACAAAAATCCACTTCTGGTTTTTGTCTGAGCTTTCTTTGTTTCAGGAGCCTAATTAAAAAGGGGGGGAAAGGCCTTGTTGTTGCTATTGTTAAACAATAGAGAGTCTGAAATCCTTACCACCATAAGATCCCGCATCTAGTCGTGCCCATCCTTGTCCTATTCCCTAATGAACTGCTGATTCACCACTTGTACTAATAGGGAAGATCCACTGTTCTTTCACAATTCAGTGTTTTCCCAGGTGTGAGGTAAGAGTTTTGTCCCTTTATTTGTCTAGAAAGTAATTATTTCCGAAGTCTGATATCAATGGAGTCTGTTTCTATTTTTTTTAAAAGTTTTATTTACCTATAAGTAGACTTGCACATTTGGTTTGATACCAGAAACAATGGTGACCACTCTAATTATTAGAAACTGATACAGTTTTTATAACAGAGAAGAATGTTCTCTTGTTACTGAAGAAAAAGTATATGATGCAACAACAGACTAAAATATTGAAAAAGTATTAATATTTTCTTAATCTAGTCCACAAACGGGTAAAATTAGAGATCTTGACGTTAAGGTGATTTACAACAGAGAACTGCATTTGTCCAATCCAGCAGGACTTACCCACAGATAACAATGCATTGGATAACAGCCTTAATTGCAGTTTTAATGAGCAGTGCTAGTACTGCACATGTCTATTCATTAACCTAGATGAAATCACTGGAATTTACTCTTAAGTAATCATATATAGATTGCAACTTTAATCATATTAATGCAGGTGTGGTTAGGTTTAAGATTCTGAACAGATTTGCTTGGAAGTAAATTCCATTTAAGTAAATAGGATTTCTTCATGGATGCCAATCAGGCCCTTCCCACATCCTACATTATATTGTTGTCTTCCAGTGGTGATCCCAGCAGTGGCTCTACCAGGAAGGGAGTGTGACAGGAGGCAAAGGAAGCGTGATGAACACACCGCTTCCTTCCGCAGCACAGCCGGGCACTTTTGCAGGCTGCGCTGAGGCAGGAAGTGCCTCCATCATGCTTCCGCCACTTCCGCAGTCCAGGTAAATACATGATGGCTGTGAAATTGTGGGTCACTGATGGGGAAAACCCATCAATGATGGATTGTACTGCCTGACAATGGGAGAAGGATGGGACTGCGATGATGTCATACAGAAGTATCGTTGTGGTCCTGCTCCTCTCCCATCCCCATGCTGGGATGGGAGGCTCTTGAGGAAAGGGCCTCAGTCTAAATCCAAACTCTCTAGATTAACAAGGGCTAGCAATGATTCCAGAACCTAACGTGCTGATCACACATATTGTTTAGGGATGGGATGAATCTAGAATTTTCCAAATGAGGATCTAAATCCCTGGAAGGTTCTGGGAATCCACGAATCTCACAAATCTTGAATCTTTCGAAAACTTTTTTTAAAAAAGGGTTTAAAAAGCAAGGGAGAGAAGGATAATCTTGGGCAAGACACACTCTCTCAGCCTCAGCAAAAGCCTAGGCAAAGGCAAACCTCCCTCTGAAGAAATCTGGCCAGGACAATTGTCATAGTTTTGCCTCAGGATCTCCCCAGATTGAAAATGATGTGAAGGCCTTTTCTACACAGGCAAGAAAATGTGGATTAATCCCACATTTTCCTGCCTGTGCAAAGAGGGCCACATACTACAGTACAGAGATAATCCAGGTCAAAACTGGATTTTCTTTGCATAGCTCCTTATGGCATCCTGGGGTTTGTAGTTTGATGATGCACCAGCATACTTTGGCAGAGAAGGCGTGACACCTTGTAAAACTCCAAACCCCAGAGTGGTGTCTGAAAGAGGTTTGCAAGGGATCTATGCAAAGGAATCTGTCCTTGAAATCTCAAGCCTGTACCTTCCAGTCAAGTGCTGAACTTAAATATTAAATGTGCAATTTAAATATCTTAGAATACAATCCCAAATGTAATTTCTGAAATTGTTAGCAAAGGTCATTATTACTCCAAGGGAAAAACTCACCTACTTGCCATCTCCCCTTGTGTGTCTGGTCTTCCAGGTTTTCAGGTGTCCCAGTCTCCAGCGAACTATTTGGTTGGTGGATTTGAAAGATTCACTTTGCTTATTTTGTCACAGGGATTTGGATTGCAATTCTCGAATCCTTCCTCAGGATTCGAGGATTCAGTTGGCCCATCCCTATTATTGTTGATCAACATCTGAAAATTTTCCCATCATGTTTGAAGAGCTTTTAAGATCTTCCAGCATGTGTGTATGTGTCTTCAGATCTTCTGTTGACTTATGGCAACCTCATTAATTTCCTGTGGGGACTTCTTAGGCAACCAATATTCAAAGATGGTTTTGTCAGTGTCTTCCTCTGAAATATAGCCTACAGTGCCTTGTATCTCCCATCCAAGTACTAACTACGGCTGACCCTGCTTAGCTTCTAAGATCAAACAGGATCTGGTGCTTATAGGGTAGCTAAATAATAATCTCTTCCATTAATCTGAAACATAATTCAGTGGTGATGTACAGATTTTTGTGTGTGTGTGGGGGGGTATCTTTTGAAAAGAGTAATTCCTCATAAAATGAATATTTTAAAGGGTTGGCGTTTTCTGAGGGCATTTCCCTGTAAACTTATATATGTACATAATGATGTGCATAAGTTCCATAATAAGTTACCTGAGTTCCATGATTTTTGGGTGAATTTTGGGTGTTTTTGTGTCCCAAACTCACTCAAAGCGAGACAACATCACTTCTGCCGCACTATGCTGGTGCAACTGGTGTGTGTGTGTGTGTGTGTGTGTGTGTGTGTGCGCGCGCATCTGTATATGTGTGTGAGAGAGGGAAGTTAAAATGCCTCTACCCATACAGTTGTCCATCCTGACCTAATGTGTCTCTGCTGCCTGTGACACTGTGGATTAGAGATATTATAAAAGGTCCTCCCATTTACAACAGTAAACAACTTTTTTCTTCACCAACTCTTCTTCTGATAGAGCCTACAGTACCTTCCAATACAGTACTTTCTGCTCAGAGACCACTTTCAGTGGTTCTCAACCTGTGGGTCCCCAGATGTTTTTGGACTTCAGCTCCCAGAAGCCCTGAGCATTGACCATAGTGACTGGGGCTTCTGGGAGCTGAAGTCCACAAACATCTGGGGACCCACAGGTTGAGAACCACTACATGGTATAGAAATACACATGCTATAGCTATTGCTATGCTATTGCAATACCTTTCATACCCTATAGATCTGGTTGTTTCACCAAATCCTGGTTGGCTAAAGTGTTCCATCAGGTCAGAAAACAGGTCATATGTGATCTTTGCTGAGATTCTTAGGATCAGTTACCTTGGAATAAGTCTTTGGCATGAGCAAATGGACTTTACATACACTAGGTTTTACTCCTAGGCATTAAACTAAAAGGGGGTGTCCACATGAGCTTGGTGACTCAGCGTTTGTTGCCTGTACTAGATACAGCAACCTGGGAACAGATGAGATGTGGTAAGCATTTTAGCCTTCCCCCCCACATGCTTTTGGGTTGTTTGGTTATTAAATACAGACATGAAATTCTTGAAAAATAAACTTTAAATCATTAGCTTTAAAATGTGTTTCCTTTTCCAAATATGTAATTTGTTCTAGAATCTAACCAAAAGTCAGCAGAACAGTGCCTTACTTTGAGGTGACATTACCATGTACTGTACTCAGTATTATAAACCAGAGGTAAGCAGCTGTGGCTGGTCCAGGAACCCTTACTCCTCCTCATACTGTATAGGGACTGCATGAACTGCCCCAAATGCCAGAAACTCAGAGTCTGGTTTCTAAGAAAGAGTATTATTTGCATGTTAAATAGTGTATAATGGCTCTGCAGCCAGATTAAAAGATGAATTGCCATTCCTGGAGACTTTCAGGGCAGGAAACCCACTTTTTTCTTTTTGACAGAAAAAAAGAAAAAGGAAGCCTCAGGGGCTTGGAGGGGTTAATGAGCCCTATAAGCCCAATTTGGCAACAGTGCAAAACGGACCAATAGAGCTGCCAAATGTGTTGCTTACTGAGGCCGGTTCCTCCAGAGACTGTTATAGGGCTATGATTCCACTTTCAACATCCTATGGAATCCTGGGGTTTGCAGTGTAAACTGTAAACTTTCTGCAGTCATAATGCAAATACAAAGTTTTAGTGTTTTCCGTAGTACCAGGGTAGGTAGGGACTAGATGTACGGTCCAGAGACTTCATAATAAGTATACTATAGCAGTAATTAATCCATTTCAATCACTTGTAATTACTTTATAAAGTAACTACCCAGGGTCTGGAAAGAATCCTGCCTGAAACTCTGGAAAAGTCCCAGTCAGTCATCGAATACTGGGCCAGGTGGACTGATGGTCTAAGTGTATGCTGCATCCCTAACTGAAGAGTTTCTAGTAAGCACACAGGCATTTGTAGGATTTGAAGGCTTTGAATGGAAACATAGGGAAAGTTTGTGCAGGGGTTGCAAAAGCGATCCACCTCTGTAAGCTGAAAAAGTAGAACCTTAAGAGATAGGTGCCGGGGCTAAAAGGACCCGGAACCCTGGAAAACGGGCCCGGAAAACTGAATAAACATAGGCATGCCGCTTGCCGGCTATGCGCGGATGAGGTCTGTCTGCGGTGAAAGGAATACTCAACACACCGAGCAGACCGTTTACAAAACCCAGACGGAGACGCTGGGCTCGTGGTGAAAGGCGTTTGACACGCAGACAACGGAGAAAGCCTTGCGCCAGGAGTGTTGCTTCTCCGACTGGGCTCTGGCTCCGGCTCTGGCATTTAACACTAAGACTTCTGGGGTCCAGGGCTTCCTCCCACCCAGCCGTGGGAAGCCACTCCTCGTAGGAAGGTGCACTAAGGAAGCGCTCGTTGAAAGCGGCAGGCGGCCAGCAATCACAGCGGAGGAAAGCAATAATCACTGGCAAGCCTCGCCAACCAGGGAGGTCGGGAGGCGCTTTCAAGGCTCCGGCGACCGCTCCACAAGGAGCCGGGTGGGTGGAGGAGGAAACGGCGGCTTCCTCAGCGCCGAGGGGGAACCTGCTGCCTCCGAACCTGCCCCGGGCTTCAGGGCGCGCGCGCGGAAGAGGCACCTGGCGCCGAGAGCGCTGCTGCGAGCGAGCGAGCGAGCGAGGAGAGGGCACTCCGCTCGCAAGGATGCCGTCCTCCGTGAGGTGGAGTGTGGGGCGTGAAGCTGAGGGCAGGCTTATGAAGCCGGGCAGACTCTCAGAGGCGGGGAGAGGGGCAGGAGAAAGAGGGAGGCGGTGACCTCCGAGCGGATAAGGGGGAGAGAACGGCACAAACAGCGCGGACTTCGCTTTGAATTTTTTTCCCTCCCCCGGAGAGAGAGAGAGAGAGTGTGTCTCGACGGCGCAGCACCTTGAGGCGAACTCCTTTAACTTCATCACGTTGCTTTGGGGCGCTGCGCGAAGCAGCCCCCGCCGGTGGGAGAATCATGCAGAAGTCGCCGCTGGAGAAGGCGAACGTTTTCTCCAAACTTTTCTTCAGGTGAGTGGCCGCTCCCGCCGCGGGCACGTGGTAGGCGGGATGGCTGAGGAGGGGAAGGAGGGCAGAAGCGGGCGGGAAAAGAGGGGAAGATGTTGCCGCTGGGAAGGAGGGCGCGCTCTCGGTCGGCGGGGGGGGGCGGGGGACCCTTTTCGTTTGAGCCCTTCAAGAGGCAAGAAATGACCCGTCCACCCACCCCGTGGGGCGTGCTCGCCATAGGTCAGCTACTTCGCTTTCACGAGGAGAAAGGTTATTTGTTGTTTTAAAGCAAACCTTCCTTCGATCAAAGCGTGAAGCGGCGAGTGACGGGCTCCGAGCGGCGAGGCTGGCGCGCAGGGCCGTCTCCTGTCTCCTCCCGCTTGGCGGGCAGGGAAGCGCAGCGAGAACGCCGACTTGGCAAATACCAGCGCGCTGCCTGAGGTGCCAATAATTGGTCCTGGAAACAGTTGGCGAAGGGAGAAGGAAACGGAGGCTGGTTCCACGAGGAGGACGAAGACCCCCTGCGGCCCTTGCCCGGCCTCGCCGCCGTCCTCCTCGGTGCCCTTCGCTCCCCCCTTTCCTGTCACTGAGGGCGATCTCTTGTAACGCCGGCAGTGACTTCCAGCGACATCTCAGGTGCGGCAGGGTCATAAATTTCGAGCCTAGCAGATCACTCTTCCCACCGAGTTAACCTTTGGCAGATGAAGATACCTTTTGCTCACTTGCGGGATCTCTCTGGTGCACATTCCGGTACAAGCCCTTAAACAAGGGAGAAGAAAATTCTGAACACGACTCGCCCGGGAAGCGGGTATTTACCGGCCCTTTCCTTCTCTAGCGCAGAGGGCAGCGAAAGAGCTCCAACTCTCAGGTCCGGGGTTCATCAGCGTGGATCTGACATGAATGCCAGCACTGTGCCTCTTGCTTACTTACAAAGGGGACTGTTCTATGGAATCTTAAAAAACGCTGTTAAGAGGGACTGCAGCCAGAACTTATTTATCAGTAATTAGATGTGTTATTTAGTACAATTTATGTCCCATCTTCCTTGTCTCTGAAACATCAAGTCAAAGAGTAAGGAGCTCTCAGGTGTCTTCCCATCACCCCAGTGCTCAGTGCAGAGTGGGCTCTGCCAGAAAAGTGCCAGAAAAGTGGCTCTTAGATCATGGTCAGAGGTCTTGCATGATCCTTCCATGAAGTTCCTTGACTCTCCCCTGTGATTTCTCCTTTAAATTAGGGGTGGGAGTCCTGTTTCCATTGCTGCTGCAAGTTCCATGGACCCTGGAACAAGTGGGGCAGGAGAGGCTTGAGCCTCTTCTAAGACAAAGCTGGGGAGCTGAGCAACCCTCAGATGATCTGGTGAAATTGTATTACCAAGATTCCTATGAAGCTGAGCTTTCTGAGGAATTGTTAATCCAAAGTGTAGTAAGCAATCAAGTACAAAGAAATATGAAGACAGCTATTGTAGTTGGACTTTCCCAGAAATAATAAAGACAGCCTGTGACATACCCCATGCGTACTTATGTAGGAGTAAGTTACACTAAGTTCATGGACAGTACTTCTAAGTACTCACTGAGTCTTCGTATTGAAGGATGTTTCAACCAGCCTGCCAATGTTGAGCACCCCCCACCCCACCCCCAGTTCTGAGGTTCATGGCTGTAACTCCCAGCATTTTTCACCACTGGTTATTCTGGCTAGGTCTGCAGGGAGTTATAGTCCAACAAACTTCCAAAATAGTCTGGTCTTATGGTGGGAAGAGGTCGCTTAAGTGTTTCCTCCTTCATGGAGGAAGAGAGAAGTACTTCTCATTCTGTCATAATACTAGAACTCAGGGTCATGCAGTCAGATTGATTGGTAGTGTCAGTGTGGTACGGTGGTTTGAATGCTGGGACTACAGACCTGGAGACCAGGGTTCAATTCCCTGCTTGGCCATGGAAACCCACTAGGTAACCTAGGGCATGTTACACACTCTCAGCCCCAGAAAACCCTGTGATAGGTTTGCCTTAGGGTCGCTGTAACTCAGAAATGACAGGAAGGCACACAACAACAATATTCAATACTGGCTTGAGGAAGTAGTACTATGTTGTTAATTTGTAGACTTCACTGCCACAAAGTGTGGTGATGGCCACAAGATAGACAGGTTTAAAAGAGGATAAGTTCAGAGGGGGAAAGTATAAGGGGATAAGTTCAGAGCTTAGGAAAAATGTTCTTTTTGACTACTTCAACTTCCAGAATCCCCAACTGGCATGAATACTGGCCATGCCTGCTGAGGGGTTATGGAATTTGAGGTACAAAAGTAATCCCCTCTTCCTAAAGCTCTGGGCAAGGTATCCTGGTTAAGGACAGTTCTGTCTATGGGTATTAGTGATGTTGTCTATGTGGAATCAGTATGTCAGTAAATACCAGTTGTTGGGGAGTGCATAAGAAGAGAGGCCACCGGTGCCTCCAGGAGCTGAGGATGTGCTTCCTGAAGAGATCTGGCTAACCTCTGTGGATGCTGGACTAGAAAGGCCTCTGGTTTGACACAGCGGGACTCTTCTAGTATCCTTTAGCTGTTTTCAACTTTTAAAGCTGTCATTTCCTGGCAGTTTGTTTTCTGTCTGTGTGTTAGTGCTGGGAAACAGAAAAGCAAGCCTTTGATTGGTCTTGCCCTCCAGCTGCACTGAACAACTGGTCTGTCCATATGTGCCAAGTTAAAGGGCAATACCTCTAGGTAAGGATAATGTCAAGGTACGGGATGTGACTCAAGGGCACATTTATATGATAACAATCTTTATTAACTCAAAACAACTATCATCCCCAGTTCTGTGCTCACACAATTAGAGATTAGAATCATTATTCCACACACAAACATGCATTGAAAGAAAGGGGAAAATATTCACTTGTTTACTTCTGTTTTATGAACAACCGCACCTGTATGGGTACAGGAAATGCTAAAGTGTGCGATCAGTGAATAACATAACCAGTGCAATAACAAGTTCAGATCCCAAGTACAAAACCCAATCTAATGAAAATGAAATATAAAAAAACTGATAAAATACGTAAAATTTGGAAGCTGAAACTAGACAAGAAATAAAACAGAAATTAATAGCAATATGTAATAGGGATAAGAATAGCAAAGATGAAAAAAGTCTTGGTGGGCAACAATGCTGGCATTTGGCATATTTCCCCTGAGAAGGACATTTCATAACCAGGGGCTGCCACAGAGAAGGCCCTTTCTCTAACAGCCACCTGCTGAGAAGAAGACCAAGGAGGACTCTGAAGGGGTTTGCCATAGATGATGTTAAAGCATATGTGGGAAGAAGTATTCTGTCCAGTACTGAGGTCCCAAGCCATTAAGAGCTTCAGAGATCAAATCTAGCACTTTGAATCACAACAAATAGGGAGCTTGGGCAAATGAGAGAGGTCTGGAACAATATATTCAAACTGGCATATTTTGCAGCAGTGATAGTTTCCAGGTCTTCTTCAAAGGCAGCCCTGTATTCAACATGTGGCAGTAATCTCAAGAGAGAGTTAATAAATCATGGATTGCTCCAATCAAATTATTAATATCCAGATAAGGCTGTGGGTTGTCCAGTTTATTAGAGTCTTTGATCCAAGAGTATTAGGAAACTACAAACATAGTGAAATCTCTCCCAAACAAATTGAATCTCCAATATCCAGACCAAGAACCCAGCAGTGAGCAGTGGTACCATTTCCTCTGGACTGAGCCTCAGCTTGTTAATCCTCATTCAGTTCATTACCAAAGCCAGATATTGATCTGCCCCATGGACAGCCACACTTGGCTGTGAAGACAGATGCTACAATTTTGTAATGGCAGAGTATTTTGTGGGCTACAGTTCATTTCATCAGACTCAATGGACAAAATGCAATGTAATTCATGAAACCTTATGTTCTTTGGGTGCCACGGGGCTCTGCTGCAGTAGAGCAGACTGCCACTACTGCCACTTTAGAAACAAAGTTACATGTTGCCTACATATTGATGATAGTACCCTTCAAAACCCTGAATGATTTCAACTAACAGTTTGATATAGATACCGAATGACATAGAGAATAAGAAGAAACTGTGCAAATTATCACAGCAAAGATGTCATGGAACTGAACAGGAATCCTCTGTTGCTACTTTCTGGAAGCCACCACTGATTTAAATGTAGAACCATCACAAAATACTCTCATCCACCCATGCATTTTAGGATATAGAGTATTCAGATATCTCTGCGGTCAGGAAAAGACACAATAACACCAGTAAAAACAACAGAAATTCCTGTGGTATCCTGCAGACTAACAGATTTGTTATAGCATGACCTTTTGTGAACTATAGCCAACTTCACTGGATACGTATTTTTAATTTCTTTTGTAAGCTGCCTTGAATCTCAGTTTCATTCTTATAGTCATCAAAAGATATAAGGGAATCTTGTGACACCTTTAAGCCTAAGAAAAAGAAATTTCTAGCATAAGTTTTCATGGACTTCAGTTCAAGTCACAAATGCATCCTTTTCTCAGTCTCAAAGAGGCTACAGGCTTTTAAAAATATCCTTTTATGCTGAAACTGTCTAACATGGTTATGTCTTCAAATGCTGTTGTCTTCTAAACTTATAGAGCACACATGATTGGGAATGGAATTGTAGAGAGTGAAGCTGGGGGAAATTAAATGAGGAAAGTACTGACAGTTACAATGTATTAATAACAGTGGCTATATAGGGTGGTATTCTGCAGGTGTCTTATGTATGTGTCAGCTCTTAATGGAAGCAACTGGACATTTTTGTTGAAAGTGGAAAATGGATGTTCCGTGTGGAAAAGTGAAGTTGTGCATTTGGTGCCATTGGCATTCTGTTGTGCCTTTGGTTACACATTTGGTTGTGCATCCAGTTGTGCAATGCAGTGCCATTCAACACAAGGGTTACATAGCTCAGTAAATGTGTAGCTCCCAATTTGGAGTTTTACACTATGAATTTCCAGTGTAGGATTTCAGCCACAGTGAGATATGTAGCCATAATCTTAGTTTAAATCTCTGGAACCACTTCGTAAATTTTAACTCAACAACAGTAACAATAACTCAGTAAAACCCAGCCCTTATTTGATTTAAATAAATATCCAAGCTGCAGTACTAAAAGGATAAAACTGCAATGATTTAGTTAGGACTGAAACTTTGTTTGAGGATGCTTGGATCTCTGTGTATTTTCTGCTCTGTGTGTCTGTCTGTGTGTCTGTCTATCTACCTGTCTGTCCATCCATCTATCTAGTGAGAATCTTGTGACAATTTTCTCTCTCTAATTCAAGTGAATGGTCATATAGTATTCTGAGGTTGCATAGTATTCTGCCCTGCTGCCCTGTGTCTAGAGGCATTATATGAGGGATGCAACTTTAGCTGACAAATTTGTCATATTAATTAATTGGCTAGTATTTTTTTAAAAAATCTTAATAAAGGTACTTTCTTTTACAAATGAACTTTACTGGTAGTACTTGCCATCTTTGCCTTTTAGAATAATTCCTCCTTTGTGATGGAGAACAGGAAATGATTCTCCTAAGGTGATGCTTGTCTGCTTCAACACATGTGCGTACCATCTAAAATCCAATAAATTGTGCTTCTTTTCCTGCAGAACTATTTGCATGTTTCCAAAACTGGTGTTATGTGAGCAAGGATATATTTTCTTCCATGTGGAAAATCAGAGCCCCTGATTTTCAGTAGTTCCCTCTCACTTTTACAGTTTCCTCCATGCTATGTGTTATTCTATTCGTAAAGGTTCCCTAAACCTAACGAGTAGATTTTCATGAGAAGTATGGAACTGGAAGGAAGAAGGTGAAAAAGTCAGGTTCCACAAATAGAGCTGTCTTCTATCCAGGGACCAAAAACTGGGATCCAAGTGTATTTTTCCCATACATAATTTTTTACAGACTTAATGATCAATTAATTGACAAAAACTCATATCATCTATTACTAGTATTTATACCTTGTCATCTCGGTCTTAGAATTATAAATTTTAAATAAGCCAGTCGACAATGCTTACTTGGAAATAAATCGCATTTAGTAATGTGACTTACTTCTTTGAACAGAAGCACAGTGTTCTTCCCATCATCCTTAGAGCAATAAGACAAACGGGAACAGTGGGATTTTTTTGTAAAAACAAGCACTATTCCAGTAAGTCAGGTATATAAAACAAGAAAGTTTAGAACACTGAGGTCAAGATAAGCATTATTTCACTAAATCAGGTACCCAAAATATGACAAATTTTTCTGTAACAGAAGGTAGCAAATTCTAATCAACCAGGGACCAATTTTTCTTCCCTGGGACTTATTGCAGGTCATAGAGCTGGTGGAACTTTTTTGGGGGAAAAATCCAAACGTTTACATCCACCCTCTCTATCCATCTTAATATCTATGTATAGAAAATTAGGTCTTTGTAAGTCTTTTACCAAAAATGGTTGAAAAATGATAACATAAATTTGTGTCCAGAAGTCTTTAGAACGAATACAGATATGTAATCTCTTTCTGTATTTTGACAATTTGCTTTCAGGAGGAGGAACTGTGGGGTATTCCATTTTGCCATAAAAACACTGCTCCTTGCAGGATAGAAAGCAAGGCTTTTGATTTAAAAGACTTACTGTAAGGCTTATCATAAGGCCATGAAAACAGCCTTGGGAGCTCTATCCTTCCTGTTGGGCCAGACTTTACCCATCCTTGTTCCACTGAAAAGGTCAATTCTAATGGATGAGGATAAAATGTTTACATGCTGTAGGTCCTCTTTTTTAGCTTTTCAAAGATACGCTACCAATTAACAATACATGTGAACATTTCTCTCCAAAAAAATAAAGAATTGACATAATAAACATTACACTGCTGAAACCAAAACTGCACTTGCGTATGGGTTGATTGTTTTCCTGTATACACTTTCCTTTTTTTCCATTTCTAAAAATGACAAAATTATGTACAATGTACAAAATACATTTAGAAGACTAAGATATTTTTGTTGTATCATTGGCTTCAAGTATTTTGTAGCCAACTTTTCCACTTGTTATTTCTGACTCACAGCTTAAACAGACCACATTTGGGTGAAACAAACTATGGGGTGAAACAGACTCCCCATTCTCTGTTCAGCCTTCTTTGTTTATATTAAACAAGCTTTTTGTCTATCACAGATGAAATGTGGGCTAGGCCAGATACAACCAGTCTGATGTATAATAGACCAGACCAGTGTAAAGCTATTTCTGCACATGAAAGAGAATCAATCTTTTAGTTCAAGTATCTTCTGTATTTCAAATTCCAGTGCTGGATACAGCTGTATTTGGGACAGGACACTGGCAGAACAGCCCTTTGACTGCATATCTTTTCTGACTCTCAAGGAATACTATTAATTTGATAGTAACTTGATAATATAGGGGGAAAATGCTTCCAGTTTCAAAACACAACAGTATTAGTCATTGGGAATCTTTGAATTAATAATCTTTCATTTAGAATCAATATTTAATCATAGTTTGTTCTCATATACAAACTTAATGGAACTTCATGGGCTAGATTGAGAGCAAATATTCATACTAAAGTCTCAACAAAATTCTCACATTTTGCATTAATTTTAATGGCACCTAAGTGTCTGACATGTTCTCCTCTTCTGCACTGAAATGTGTGTTATATAAAGAAACTACATATGTTCTTTGCTTCCATTTTTCTAACCTGGATACTAACAAAACTCTTTTCACTTTTGTTTGTATAATTGTACTTCAGTGTTATAAATGAAACCTCATGAATTTCTTATGTGTTGTTGTGTACCCTTGAGACATTTCTGACTTATGACAATCCTAAAGTGAACACATAAC
This sequence comes from Iguana delicatissima, assembly GCA_948472985.1. Lineage (NCBI taxonomy): Eukaryota > Metazoa > Chordata > Lepidosauria > Squamata > Iguanidae > Iguana > Iguana delicatissima. Next base: position 116,957 of record CAOKZL010002567.1, on the reverse strand, counting down.
AGGGTTTTCCAGGGCTTTGAGTGTGTGATGCACCCAAGATCACCCAGGAAGTTTTGTGATGGCCAAGCAGGAAATCAAACCCTGGTCTTCATAGTTGTACACCATACTGGCTCTCTGAATATCTTATATAAATATGTTAATACAAGGCTGGAAAAGTCTTATCATTTGAAATTCCTATAAGCTATACCTGGAATTTTAGAAAGCAGCCCTGTGTTGAACTGAAAAATGAACTCTCTGCTATGTCTAATTGTTAGCTCCTTCTAATAAACCCACTGAGTGGCCTTGAGTGCAGCACACACACACCGCCCCAGAAAACTCTGTGATAGGTTAACCTTAGGGTGGTCATAAGTTGGAAATGACTTGAAGGCACACAACAACAACAATATTCATTCAATGGATCTGCTTGAACTGTGACTTCCAATTCTCCATAAGATTTTAACCCTCAGTGTAACATTTACAAGTAGCCAGGGCGAACGTGTACTTGGAATTATTTTTAGCTCTTTAATACATATCCTAGTTCATTCCTGAATGTGTGTTCAAATGTATGTGGTAATCATGTTGAGCAGGAGTATTTCCTTGTTTGCTTGCAGTTCCTCATTCCCGGTTTCCTCTGAGTTGTATCAGATTTTCAACTATGAGACTGATTATAGAACTTGATTTTTAGTTCTTTCTGCCTGGCAAATGTAACCTTATGATGTTCGCATAAGCGTTGGGTTCTACTGCAAAAACTGCAAAAATTATGCATAAAAGGAAACTAGTTTAATGCATCAGTGTTTTTGGTGAGATTACTATGGCAGATAAAATGGATCTATTTCTTGTTGTACTAATATCAAAGCCAAAGATACTCCCACAGGGGAAAGCTTCAGCTGGATGCATCTCTTGCTCAGCAGTTTGCTGGAATGGAAGGTGAAACCCATAGTTTTACTGTGTGGTGCTCAGTACAACCCTGAACCAGCTTCAGAGAGATAAAAGTGTGGATGGGGATGAGGTGGATGCTTTGCCTGATTACTGTGGTATGCATATTGGCCTGATAACTCTATTTTATGTTAGAATAGAAACTCCAAACTCCCAGTGTATCAGCTTGCATTTTGAATAAAGTAGCATGAAATAAAAGAGAAGAGGCTACCCACTGCACCTCCTCAAAAGCAACTGCAGTTGTTACTGTTTGTACTGTGACCTAACTACTCATTTAATGTAGACTTGTTCTACCTGTATAGAATTACATTTGTAAATGCAAACTTTGATACAGTGAAACTTGCTGAAGGTTATTCAGTCTGCCTGAAACTATTTTGCTGAATTTATAATATCTCAATCATAGTATTTCACAACTGAGCTTTTCAGCTAGCTAAAGACAGCAACATACTTTTGCTTTGCAGATCTGTAGAGACAATTCTTTGCTTACCGCTAGCATATGCATACACATAATGAATGCTTCTTGTGGTTATTTTAGAAAACATGCAGATATTTGAGGATGTCATATATAAAATCAGATCACTGGTTCACTGAGGCCAGTATAATTTACAATAATGGTTATCCAAAGCTTCTGGAAGAGGTCCTTGCCAGCCCCACTGTCTGAAATTCTTTCACTGGAAAGGCTGGAGTTTTGCACAAGGACCCTTTGTATGCATTAAGATGAGTAAAACAACCATCTCAGACAGGAGCTGCAGGGTGGGTGGATGGGTGGGTGGGTGGGTGGGAAGGAGCAGGAAGCAGTGGCAGCCCCACCACTCAACTGTTCTTTCTAAGCCCCTGGCCTTTCCTCCTCTCTTGATGGACAAAGTTGTATGTGCCACAACATCTGATTTGCTTTCTCACCTACATCTCCTGATCTGTTGCTGCCAGATATAGGGTGGAGGACCCCATCACATTACTAATGTGAAAGCAAGGTTCAATTGCTCGTCTGTCTTTACATAAAATGAATGTGGGTGGTAGTGGTGGATTATTTTGCTTTTTTGCCTCAGGCAGCAAAGTGTCATGGGCTGGCTCTGGTTCTGCCATTGAGGTATGGTCAGTCCCTATTAGGCTTACATCTTGTTAAGGCTCTGTATACTGATAGATCAATACATATCAAAGTTGACCTGGCAGGCCACCTCACTCAAAAGATAAATACTTCTGCGGGTGTCAAACAGGGCTGTATTTTGGCACCCTTTTTGTTTAATTTTTACATCAATGACATAGTAAAAGAGTTAGAGGGCCTATAGTTCACCCCAGTTACTATTCTTGATCAAAAACGTGCTTTGTTAATGTATGCAGATGATATCATCCTTATATCTAGAACCCAGGTGGGCCTGAGACGCTTACTTGCCAAGCTCTCATCATACTGTAACAGAAATGCCTTAACAGTAAATTATAATAAAACTCAGGTCATAGTGTTTGGTAAGTGTCCTAAAATACATACCTGGCACCTAGATGAGTATATAATAAAACAAGTGAAGACTTTTAAATATCTGGGCATGACTTTCTCAGAGACATCCTCTTGGAAACAACATCAGGTAAACATTAAATGCAGGCACATAGATCAGCCAAAGCAATTTTGAGCTTTGCTGCTTATAGGGGAGGGAATCTTGTAAATCCAGCTCTAACAGTTTTTAAAGCTAAAACGTTGTCACAGATTCTTTATAGGGCAGAGATCTGGGGCACATCCAAGGTTTCTGGCTTAGAACCAGCTCAGAACTACTTTCTAAGGGCTTTATTAGGTCTTCCTAGGGACACCCCTACTGCCATGATCCGTTTAGAAACCTCTGTTCTGACCTTAGAAAGTCAAATAGATAAAAGGTCTCTGTGCTACTGGTTTAAGGTTCAAGAGATGCCACTTTCCAGACTCCCCAAAAAATGTTTGCTGGAACTCAGTAATGGGTTACCAGTCAAAAATAGGGTACATGTGGTAGCCCAATTAATTATTAAATATGGGCTCTCAATTGAAGACCTAAAAGGACTCGATCAGTTTGCAAGGAAGAAATTAATTAATAATACAATATGGGAGGTTGCTATGCTTGCAGATTTGCACACTCTCCAAGGTTCCCTGTGTGCTCCCCTATATTATAGACTTAGACAATTCGGTGACCACCATGATTATTTTAACAACTTAACTTTTATTCAATTGCGTTGTGCGTTCACAGAACTAAGACTAAATATGTTTGAGTCATCTGAAAGAGATGGGAGGCTTAATAACGTACCAAAAAACCTCCGCAGATGTTTAGCTGGCTGCCCTTACTCAGAAGACTTAATCCACTATTTAGTCTGTTGTCCTTTGTACAGTGGTCCAAGGGAATGATTCATTTCACCGTTAATTCGGAATAGATTTTTTTTGAACTTTCAAGAAATGGTTCTTTACCTTCTAATGGACGCAGACAAATATGTGACTTGGTGTGTGGCTTTATTTGCCACTGGCGCAAAAAAAAAATTAGAAAGAAACATCTGACAGAGATAGCTGTATCTTGCAATGGTGACAATTTTATATAAAATGCTTAGTTTCTGACCCTTTTTGTGATTCTATCCAAAGTGTACCACCTATGTCAAGGTTTTTAACTGTAAAATGTTATAGCTTGTTAACTTGTTTTTTTGTATTTTTAAATGATATTGTTGTTTTTTTGTTTTATTGTATTGTTCAATTGTTTTATTGTTGTTTTTGCAATGGCCATTGGCCAAAAGCAATAAAGTAAGTAAGTAAGTTCCAGTCCCTATTATGGGTTGGGGTTTTTTTTTGTTTTTGTTTATGCATGGTAGATGATGAAAAATAATGCAAGCAACAGAAATAACTGAATGAAGTTAAAATAGGTAATTAAAGCACAAACATTCATAAATTCTATATGGTTAACAACAGCCAACAGCTTTCATCAGCCAGGTCATAATCACATAATGAATACCTATTGGAAAGAAAAAATGTCTTTGCTTGCCTACAGAAAAAAGTAGGGAAGGTGCCAATCTGACTTTTCTGGGAAGGGAGTTCCAGAGCCTGGGAGTAGCTGAAAAGGCCCTCTCCTATGTTAGATGCACTTGTGAAGATTGTGTGACAGAGGGAAGGGCCTCTCCAGCAGATCTCAAAGCCTGGGCTGATTCATAAACGAGAATATGGGCCTTCTAATAACCTGGAGCTGAGCCATGTAGGGCTTTAAAGGTCATAACCAGCACTTTGAATTGTGCCTGGAAACAGACCAGCAGTCAGTAGAGCTGTTGTAACAGGGTGGTTGTGTGATCTCTGTAGCAAGCCCCGGTTAACAATCTGGCTGTGGTTCTTTGGACCGACTGAAGTTTCCGAACATTCTTCAAAGGCAGTTGCATGTAGTCTGTGTTACAGTAATCCAACTGAGATGTAACCAAAGCATGTGTCACCGTCACCAGATCTGATTTCTTAAAGAACGGGTGCAACTGGCTCACAAGCTTTAACTGTGTAAATGCACTCCTGGCTACTGCTGAAACCTGGGCTTCCAGGCTCAGAGTTGAATCCAGGAACACCTCCAAGCTGCGAACCTGCATCTTAAGGGGGAGTGTAATCCCTTCTAACACAAGCTGAATCTCTATTCCCTGATCTGTCTTTTGATTGACCAGGAGCACCTCTATCTTGTCTGGATTAAATTTCAATTTTTCACCCTCATCCAGTCCATTACTGATGACAGGCACTGATTTAGGACCAAACAGTTTCCTTGGCTTGTGGTGAAAAAGAGTAATACAGTTGCATGTCATCTACAAACTGATGGCAGCAAACCCCAAAACTCTGGACAACCTCTCCCAGCAATTTCATGTAGATATTAAGTAGCATTGGGGAACAGAACTGAGTCCTGAGGGACCCACAGGCCAAAGGACAAGGGGGTTGACAAGAGTTATCCATCACCACCTTCTGAGTTGGCCCTCTAGGAAGGAAGGAATCCATTGTAAAACAGTACCCTCCCAAGTCCCATCTTCGCAAGGCAACCTAGAAGGATACCATGGTCAATGGTATTGAAAACTGCTGAGAGGTCCAGCAGAACCAATAGGGACACACTAACTTCGTCTAGTTCTCAGCGTAGGTCATCCACCAAGGCCATTTCCACACGGGCATATTGCCCACGCTAGAGCGACCTCTCCAGGAGGTCTTCTTCACCAGGGTCTGCGCTAGAGCAGTTAAAAAAAGTGAGGTTCTAGACCTCAAACTGCTCTAGCGCAGCCCCGGGGGTGGAGCTGTGAGTTTTATAAAAACCACCTTCAAAAGTGGTTTTTATAAAACTTACCCGCGCTGCCCCATAGCAGCCCCCGGTCAAGAACTGCAGAGACGCGGTAGCGCGTCCCTGCGGATCTGCCCGGGGGCGGGCTTCCAGCTGGCGCGCTGTCCTAATTGGTGGAGCGCTGCCGGAAGCCGCCAGCCGCTATTTTGGGCGCTGCCGGGCGCTGCTGAGCGCCGCCGAGCACCGCCGAAATTCGGCGGCGTTTTGAACGGTGGATCTGCACTCTTCGGAGGGACGGAGCAACCCGCTCGCGAGTAAGCTCCGCCCCTGCATGCGCGGCCCCGTTTCGGCCCCCCCGTGAGGAAAGGGCCCAAGGCAACCAAAGCAGTTGCATCTCATAGCCAGGTCTGAAACCAGATTGAAATGGATCTAGATAATCTGTTTCATCCAGAAACTCTTGGAACTAGGAGGCCATCACATGCTCCAGAACCTGGAGGAATGGAATGAAATGTTAGAGACTGGTTGATAATTATCCAAAATGGTCTGTCCATGGATAGTTTTTTTAGTAAGACTTTATAACAGCTTCATTGAGGCAAGCTGGAACTCTACCTTGTTTTAAAGAGGCATTAACCACTTCCTCTACTCAGCAAGTTCCCCTCTAGCATTTTTAATAAGCTAGAAAGGGCAAGAATCTAGAGCACATGTGGTGGCTCTCATATCTCCAAGAATCCTATCCGCATCTATCTACAGCAGTGGTTCTCAACCTGTGGGTCCCCAGATGTTTGTGGACTTCAGCTCCCAGAAGCCCCAGCCACTATGGTCAATGCTCAGGGCTTCTGGGAGCTGAAGTCCACAAACATCTGGGGACCCACAGGTTGAGAACCACTAATCTACAGGCTGTACAAATGGAAAAAATATTCATTATCATTGGATAAACAGAACCCACAGGATCTGTTTCAATCATAGCATCCAATCAGAGTGGATCTGAGCAATTTTATCTGTGAAGTACCGGACAAATTGTTCACAGTGCACTGTCGAGTAATCTGGATTTTCCTGTCTTGGGTCTCGTCTCTGTGTAAAAGACCCCTGACCATTCAAAACAGCTCTACTGGCTGGCTCCCTACAAACGCAATAGAGGAAGAAAATAATTTTTGCTTTTGCTGACTCTGTTGCCACAGAGTAAGCTCACAGATATGCCCTAGCTTGTGTTCAATTGTATGCACTCTGAGTTTTCTCCCAATGTCACTCTAGTTGCCTTTTCACATGTTTTATTGCCAACAGTTACCTGGAAAAGCATGGAGCCAGTTTTGCTCCTCTTCGTGAGAGGGAATGCTCAGGAGCAATTATGTCCACTGCCCTGGCCATTCCTGTATTCCATAGGTCAGCCAGGACTTCAGCAGGACCTTCTGTCAAAGCAACAGGAAACTCCCCAAGAGCCATCAGGACTCCATCCAGATCCATAAGCTTGTAAAGGTGGACCATCTTAATGTGTCTCCCACCCCTGCAGAGCTTCTGAGTCCCCATGAGTCTAAACCCTACCAGGTAGTGATCTGTCCATGACAATGGTACAATAGATAGTTACTCCATCACTTCAACACTGTAGGTTTTAAAAAAAAAGAATTAAATGCTGGGGCATTGCCATGTATATTACAACTTCTGTGAAATTTTATTTAATATTCTTATTTTGCCCATCCTTTCCAGTATCTTTTGGAAATCAAACAGATTACATTTTTTCATAGGTATAATATACTCCACATGCAACACCTTTTGGCATGTACAGTCAAGGGTTTTCTTTGCTGCAGATTTAGTTCTTCATTATCAAAGGAAAATAAAGATGTGCATAGAAAAGAAAATTATACTGATTTGAGATACACACACACATACATAGAGCATTACTCAATGGGCATGAAACAAATAAAATAAAACAAGACCCAGATTCCTTGCCTAGGCTTTTCCAACAGCTAAAGGTTAGCTGTTAAGTTCCTGGAGCTTTAAGCAGAACATTGATTCTTTTTTTTATAAAGGGCTTAGCCTGTATTAGCACAGCTGAAGCTTTTTATTGCCACATAGAAGATGACAACTGGAAAGAAAAATATAATGCATCCTTGTATTTTTGTAGCATTCTTGCCTGTGGCTTATTGTTTAGATTAGCTAGTGCCACTTCTGATTTTGATGACAGATTTGTAGACATTTGCAAAACAGGGTTTGAGAGGTAGTGGGCAGTCAGAATTCTGAGTAGCAGCTTCTATTCTCCTATGTAAAATCATTGGCTAGTATATCCTTTTTCATATAATCGTATACCTGGAATAGACCAAAATGTTACCTGCTTCACTCTATCACCTGTCAGGAATCTCCTACTTTTTTCACAGAACAACATCAGTGTCCTAAAAGTAGCATCACATAGTATAATCATCATATAACTTATGTAACTGAACAGCATCTTCCATACCCCCTTGCAAAGGAATATGGGAAAGTCACAACATGCTTTGTGCTTGGGAGGCACTGACTGAGAAAAAACAGAATAACCAAATTGACCAGTGTTGTCCTCTAGTGTTTTGCACATCGAAAATGCAGTTTTGGGAATTACCAAACCAGTATCAATATGTTTAATACAATCCTCCTGTACGTAGCACCAGGAGACTTGAGAGTGCTGAGGAAACTGCTAGGAAATGTTACAAACAAAAAGGGATACTTACAGTTGGTACATTTAGCTGTGATACTGCATGATCCAAAACTATCCTTAGAGCTTTTATTGTTCTCCCTGTATGGATTGGGCTATTTACAAGTCTGATATAGCCTTTCCTAAAAAGTTTTAGAACTGCTGCCATTAATCTGGAATGAAGTTGGATTGGCCTTTTACCTTTTCCAGACAAAGGCTCTTCTTGCAGTTTCTTTTGCGAGAGGGCCCCTTGAGCGTTGCGTAAATGGGAGCGCCGGTCCGTACGACGCACTCTCATTTACGCGATGCTCACGAGCCTAACGCAAACTGCGCATGTATTTTTTTATTTTCGGCTTCAAGCTGAAAATGCTGTGTGGTTGTGCAAGGCTCCCGGGGCCCTCACGCATTTACCTGCCCTGCGGTACGTCAGACGAGTGGGCCGGTTGCGCTTCCTGCCTCAGCACTAGGCTGCAATTCCCAGGTTGCGCTGCAGTAGGAAGGGGCGGAGCGTTCGCACGGCGCTTGTGTGACTGGCAAGCCAGCTGCGGGACGACGGAGCCCCGAAGAGAGCGCCTCGCGCAAGAGGCTGCTCATGCGAACGTCACCCCCCACCTCCGCGAAAAAGACAGATGCGGAAAGGGTGAAAGCTTTGGAGTAAAGCATCCTGACTTGCTTTGATTTTTTTTTCTTGCCAAAGAAAATTGAAAGAGAAAATTACAGCTCCAATATGCTTTTTGACTAATAGATTTAGTTTGGGAGTAACCCTAGTTATTAAGGCAGTCCTCTAGCAATTTATTGCCTCAGGGAAAGAACACCATGGTGCCTCCAGGTTCCTCCCTTGGAACTCCCTTCTAAGAGAAGGAATTATGCTTCCACCAAAGAAGTATATACCTTTTCGAAACCTTTGAAACTGCTGTCTTCTTAGAAAGGGTTGTTGACTGGGTAGGTGCTGTACTCTTTATTGAGGTACTTCGAAATATTTTTAAATTCACTTTGTTTTAATATTATAGTTGGTCTGAGGTTTTGTTGTGAGCTGTCTTGAATCCTAGTTTTGGGACATAAGAAGGATAACATTAAACAAGCAAGCAAATAAACAAACAAGCTAAGGCCAAGTATACTGGTAGCTGAATCTTATTTTAAACTGTGACAAGATTGTGTGTTTGATTTCAGTTGAGGTACCAGGATAGTTCTGTTTGAGTGTGAGCATGCATCCATGCATTAGATTATAAGGCACACTCACCTTTGTGCATTCCTTGCCCCTGCCCCCAGGATCTGCTACCTAAAATGGCTGCATCATCTGCCACCTGGCCCAGCTAGGCCATTTCTGTCCTACACTGTTATAGTGCTACTTTTCTTCTTTCAACATCCTGTGGAATTTTGGCATTTGTAGTTTACTGAGGCCAAAGAGCTCTCTGGGTGAGAATTCTAAATGCTCCTCCCTAAACCGCAAACCCCAGAATTCTACAGGATGTTGAATAGCACTATAGCAGTGTAGTGTGGAAATGGCCACAGTTACAACATTGAAAGCCTGATTGGGCTGAATCAAAAGTATATGTGTTAACTCGTTTCTTTGTTCAAATTGCTATGAGGCATCAGGCACAATATCTTAAAAAAAATATAGTTGTAGCTAATCTTGGGAGGTATCAGCACTAACATGGTGATAAATTCTGAAGGATAGGCAAGAGAGTCCCACAGCCATGCGTCCAAGGATTTGGAAAATTCTGGCAGCTATATTGATCCACACCAGTAATACAGTACTAGGAGTTTTGATCTATACCAGAAACAGGACTTTTGTAATGTTAATGGCTCTTAGTCATACATTCACCAACTACGGTGCCTTACAGCATAGATAGCTCACAAAAGTGTATCATTGCTGGAAAAATCCATTTCCTCATGAACTTTTATGAAGCTTGGAGCTAAATTCTGAGGAAACAGGAAAAGCCCAAGAAACACACCAGACTGTCAATGGTAATCAATAAATCCTAGTGCTGCTTCCTTGCAAACCCTGAATCCATTGCCCCAGTGGATACAGATATTTTAAAAGGATGAGTAAGGCAGGAAGTTGCTAATTTGCTGTCCTACCATATATAATATAGAGCACTGATAAGAATTTCCTTAAAAAGCTCAAGGGTTGTTAGAATTTGTTAGCTGTTCTCCTCAGTTACCACTCCAGGACTCTTCCAAGGAACACCTTGCTGTGCTTGTTAAGGATAAAGTTCTGTGAATAAAGTTGGGGCACAGTAACATTCCTTGCACACCTCTTTCTGTACAGCATTTGCATCAGCCTGAAGAAAGCAGAAGCTGTCAGGCTGGCTGCACTACCTTTCTGGCAGTTTATTATTCTCATGTTAGAACAGTCTTCCAACAGCTATTCATGTTGGTTATATGAGATTCTTTACCTAACACTGATTTCTTGCCATCAGAGGGAGCGGAATGATCTTTACTAGGATGAGAGACTTGCACTTGCAAATGTCACAAAATAAAGAAGAAGAGGTATGGGAGCGGAAAGAAGAAGAAAAAGAAGAAAATTCACCTTGCTGAAGTAATAAAATATGTTTCAATTTGTTATGTAGTGGGGATTCCCAGACTGTTTTTAAGGTGCAGGGAGCTTATCACTGGCAGTTATTTATTTTACCTACTTGAAGGTATGTTTTCACAAAACAATGGAAATACAGAATACATTGCATTAATATAACAACCACAACCAGCTGAAACAGGCAACACAGTATCAAAATAATACATGAAATGTTACAAAACCGAGTGAATAAAAAATGAATACGAATAATTAATATGTCAAGCAAATGAAAAAAACAGGCAGGACCGTATTAAGTGAATGCTAAGGTGGCTATAACATCTCTTAATATATCTGCCTCTCCCATTATATTACTTGTAAAGCAAAAGTTGTGGAAATATGTTAGAACAGGGCTGTCAAACTCAATTTCATCCTGGGCCACATCAGCATTGTGGTTGCCCTCAAAGGACCGGTTGCATCTGTAAGACTATATAAATGTATCTACTCTTTCATCACATTAACTAATTGCCTCTGCATTCCATTATTACTGGTTTTAGTAATAACTTCAGTAAATAACTTCAGCTAGCTCTGGAACTAGAAGTCTAGGAAAAATAATGGCAAGCAGATATTCAAGTGTATAACTATTGTACAATTTATTGAAAAATGAGTTTTGAAAACAGAATTTGCTTTTCAATTATCAGACAAATATTACCAAACCATTGTTCCCAGTTGAGTCTCTCTCTGTGCCTCTTTCTGCCCCCCTGCCCCACTCCATGCCTCTTTCAGCCCTCCAGACCCTCTCTGTGCCTCTTCCTGCTCCCCCTTCCGGTGGCACTTTCTGCTCCCCTGCCCCTCTCTGTACCTGGTGAGCTTGATCCCCACACTGATGGAGAGACTTGGACAGAGGAGCAGTCAGAAGTAGAAGTAGATTGTGAGTGCTGGCTCCTGGGCCCCTCTTCAGAATGCTGGCAGTGGGGAGCCTGCAGTGTGGAGATCAGCTCGCCAGGCGGGGGGAGTTCTGTGGATGCAGGACAGATGCAAGGGCCACATGAAATGGCCTGGCAGGCTGGAGTCAGCTCGTGGGCCTTGTGTTTGACACGTGTGTTAGAACATACTGGATCATACACATAGCTTGAAGAGGAAACGACAGCCAAAATAACTAAAGGACTGGAGCTACTCCCCTCTGAAGATACATTTCATTATTTAGGACAGTGGTTTTAACCTAGGGTCCCTGGGGGTCCACAGAGCCCTCACCGGGTCTCTGCAAAGCCCTGCTGCTGGACACCCCCACCAGCAATAAGCAGTGGGCGGGTTGTGAGTGCTGAAACTGCTCCCTCATTTGCAAGCAAAGGAGCAATTTGGGTGTGCATGCACATACTCCTGCTCTCACGTCCCTGGTGAAAGGCACACAGTGGTAGGCTTCTGTGCACACCTAAACCATGACTTTGGAGACCAGGTTTCAAATCCGCTATGAAAACCCACTGGGTTACCTCAAGCAATTCACAGTCCCTCAGCCTCAAAGGCAAGGCAAACCCTCATGATAAGTTTGCTCTGAGGTCTCCATAAATCAGTTTTCAAAAGGGAGATACGTCATGGCTAGAAAAGATGTCCCCTTGCCAGTGGCACTTTGTTGTTGTGTGCCTTCAAGTCATTTCAAGCAACCCTAAAGTGAATCTATCACAAGGTTTTTGGGGCAAGATTTGTTCAGAAGGGGTTTGCTGTTGCCTTCCTCTGAGGCTGAGAGAATGTGACTTGCCCAAGGTCACCCAGTGTGTGAGCAGGGAGCTGAATCCTAGTTTACAGAAGCCTTTAATAAATAAATATTTGAATATTTAAATAAATATTTGAATATTTAAATCTAAATTTAAATATTTAAATCTTGAGTTAAATCTTGGGGGTAAGGTCCCCAGCAAAAAGTTATATTTGCAGAGAGTCCCTGGTAAAGAAAAGATTAAGAACCACAGATTTAGGATGTTTAGCTTTGGAAAAAAGAAGACGTAATAGAAATGTATAAAATCATGCATCTTTCATAAGTCTAGAACTCAAGGTCATCACTGAAATTGAATGTTTCCATACAGAGCACAGTTGAAGTGTGGAATTCACTGTGACAAGATATAGTGATGGTTACCAAAGAGAGTATAGATGTTTCCTGGACTCAGTGAGGGGCAGGACATTCTACCTCCTTCTGTGATCTGGATTGTCGAACCAGGCCATCACAACTGCTATCAAAGTGCTTGACAACAGTCATAGGGAGGGCAAATTCTCCCATCCATTATCATTCAATTATCCATAAATATCAAATCTCTTGTCAGCACGGTGTGTATTTAGATGTCTTCCACATAGGGTCAGTGTAGTTAACTACCACGTAAGTGGACATAGGACAGATTGCTTGTAGTCTTTAGTATTCCTGGGAGAGTTCAACTACAGTAGTTGTCCTGAACTTTTGTGTACTTATGTGTTTTTCTTGATCATTTAATACACTTCCGATTGATAATTTCTGATGAGTATCAACTATATAGTAGTCTTGATGGTCTAATTTTGCCTCATAATTTCAGGAGGTGGGGTATCATCCTCCACTACTGTACTCTATGGGAGAAAACTTGAGTTCTTAACCTATTCTGGGGTCCATGTTATGTAGGATGGAGGTTGACACAACCTTGAACAGGCAGCACCAAAGACAGCAATAAAGGAAGGAAACGTTTCAAAGAAAAGAAAAACTCATAGCTGAAAAACAAATAAGAGAAAAGTTAAGACAATATCCCATGTACGTGGGAGCCTTGTATCATTCTTACAAGTTGTATTTTGTTACCAGGCAGTGAAAAGAAGAGGTGGAACTTGTTTTCCTTCTTTCACCTATATAACACCCTTGTTCCCTGTTGAGTTCTCTGCGTATGTGCCCATAATAACATTCCTAGTCACTGGCAAGCCTCTGACGGCACTGCAGTTTCCTCTCTGAAAGGGTTCCTTTAAATGCCAGCCAGTAATTTGAAGATGTGTGCTAATTTAATGCATTACACACAATCTCTGTCCCTCACCCTTGTATATGTGTGCGTTTGACAAATCGATTTGCCACTGGTACAAGAACCAAGCAGCAGTAATGAGTAAATGTAGGGCTCATATTTATAATTTGCCATGGATGAAGTTTAGAGAGAAATTGACACAATGATATAATGCCGGTTATTTCTCCTTCGCCACGGTAATGTCATTATCTCCTGAATCAGATTTCTGCCTGATTTACACCATCATATTACAAAACAGCCAAAGTACATCAATAACTCTTTACATTATTTGTCGTTTGCTTATCCTTCTATGTACAGTGTGTCCTCCAATTAATGTGTTGAGCTCAGAACCCTTCTGTTGGAACCAGTAGAAGCTTTCCACTTAGTAGGAACAGACTGTGAGAAAGTTAGTGTTTTGGTGCAGACTAATGGATTCTGGAATTTGTAGTCCCAAACCCCTAACTCTCCCAAGATGTGATTATCACTAGGAAGGGAAGGCATTCTAACTGGGAGCACGATGGAGTCAAACATACATAACACTTTGCAAACCAAATGATAAATGTAATATTTAATTTCACCTGTAGTGTAGCTACGATTGGGCAACAGATTGTATCTTTCCCTCATCTCTTCCTCTCATTTCAAACAAATAGTAACAGCAATGAGTTTCTGCTTCTAACATTTGGTGTAAACCTGAAGATTTCTCTGCAGATAAAGAGATGACTTGGTCTATAGGTTATGAACTTTGCAGCCTCAACATTCTGGAGGTCATTGAAATTCAAAGAGTTGTTTTGGTTTCTTTCTTTGTTTTAAAGTATATTTTTCTTTTAATCTTGAAATACGTATATCTTGGCATACATAGGATTGGGAATAGGAAGAAAGTAGGAAGAAAGCATTATTATTGTGATCGTTTCCTTCTTAAGAAGCTTATGAAGAAAGTTGAATGAGAGAGGATTGTGAGACGGCTCTATTGTATGGGCGAAAATGAATCCCAACAGCATATTTTGTGACAATGTGTTGCATTCTTCTTTCCATGTGAAAATTGGTTTCAGCATTTGAAAGTATTTTTTTTTCAGGGTACTTAATTTTATTTCAACAGAGATTGTCATTCTTAATTTGTGCAATCACACCCACACTCAGTATCTGCATTCCCGTAACTGCCATCACTGGTTCCTGGTATAATAGTTTGTCCATGATGAGATTGCATTTAGAATCAGCGTTTGCTGCGGGTTCAATCAACACAGCCTTTTCTTTCCAGTTCTTCATAGTTTATGTTCAGTGTTATTTCCAAGAGAGAACAAGACGTATATGAAAGCCACAGTTGTCCAGTGGTTTATAGAGGTGGAATGAGAGCCATATTCAGAAGCATGAAACTCACTAGATGACACTGGACTAGTCACTCTCTCTCAGCCTGATCTACCATAATTTTTTTATGGTGCAGATAAACTGAGGAGCATTAGAGCTTGAATTTACTGGAGGAAAGATGGGGTATAACTATAAACTAAGTAGTACACAGGGCTGTACTTGCTACTGACAAATAACAGTTAGGTATCAGCATACTCAAAGTGCTAGTCATAACCAAGGTTGTTGGGGGGGGATGAAGATATTGCCCCGTCCAGTAATAATTGTGATCTCCAATGAAATTTTATTCCAGTCCCCAAATTTTTAGTATTGTAGTAACTTAACATCTCATTTAGAACTGCAGTTTAGGCATCCAAAGAAAAGGGGCAAGCAAGTTTACAAGGGAATGTAAACAAAGCATATGTAAGAGTCTTACATGTGAAAGCTTTTCAGTGTCTCCCTCTGAATGCTAGAAATTTGGTTATCATACAAAAAAATTATTGAGAGAGAAGCAATGCCCTGATTTTGCCCCTTCCCATAGCTATGTCTTTGGTTATGATCCCTGTTTGGCTTAGGTCTTGGCCATATGACAATCCATGTCTGCACTTAGGAATCTGGCTAGGTCCTGATTTCTTGATGAGAGAAGAAGGGCCCTTCTTTAAGTTTCTCCATCTTCACAGTCACTTCTGGTGGGTATGCAACATAATAAGACTTCTTTATTCCAAGAGGCTTTTGAGAACTGAATGTTTTTAATGAAAAGAAAGCTGCTGTTTTATCCTTTTAACTTTATCCTTTTAAAATAACTGTATTTTTTTAAAATGGATCTTTGTTGTTTTATTTTTATGTTTTACATTGTTTTAAATGTTGAGAACAGTTTGATTCCATTTTAATTTTGATCTTTTGTTTTTTTTTTATTGTATTGTGTTTTAATTTGTAAGTCATCTTGATTCCCAGGCTTGGGGAAAAAGCAGGGAATAATAGTAACACTACCTCCCCAAAAAAGTGTACAGATGTAGATTATTTTTAGGTACCCCCCCTTCCCCACACCTGAATGAAAACTGTCAGTGTGTGTCTACAGGAGCAGGGTGGTGGTGGAAGGCAGGGCTGGTAAACAGATCTGAACGTTCAGGAAAAGGCAGAAGTGCTTGGTAGGAAGACTGTACAGGAACTCTCCACTTGACAACATTTTGTACCATAATCTAGTTGCTGTTTTCTGTTTCTGCTTCTGTTGTGTGGCTGAGTGGTTTAGCCTGACCACCATACAACAACAATATTAAATACAGTTTGAAGTAGTCAGCTGCGTCAGATTGAATTAATTTATGCATTAATTAAACTTTGGCTCAGATGTTTATGTGATTTAACAAATCAAAATATTTTAAAACTTTTAATCTGCAAATTATTTCCTAATGTAGAGCCATTTTTTTTCCATTGCAACTATATAGTGTTTATTAAAAACCTCAAATACTATGTAGAATGAATACTGGAGTAGGCAGGCCTTCTGTCTCATCCAGTAGGGCTCTTCTTATAGTCTTTTAGTACCAAAAACTATGGGATATGAATTCTTCTACGCTTCTGGATGGGACAAAATGACAATAAATCCTCTTACTTGCCATGCTTAGGACAGGGCCATTATCAAGTGTCTCAAGTATTAAGTATGTTTCAAGTACACCATCAGATGAGACTGGAAATTAAGACAGTGCAAAAACAGAAGAAATGTAAAAGTAGATTATTTGGTCTGTAAAACTGACAAGGAAGGAGTCCACCTTGTGGCTGAACAAGCAATAATTGAAAAAAAAACTTACTAGAATTCAGGACATACTTTGGCATACTAAATTATTTTCATCTGGTCTGTCAACCCTTTTAGAAATCTTGCATATTATAGAACAAGAAAAGAGATCAGGAAAACATTGCAAGAATCACACATGACTTTTAACCTTCAGAGAAACTGGCCTATTTCTGTTCCACAGTGGAGAAAGAACCCTTTCCTGTTACATTTCATTCTATGGAACAGGGGTGGTTCTGTTTCTATGCAGTGTTGATCCAACAATACACAACCTATTTTGTTTATCTGCATATGACTGGAAGGTGTTTTTTTTTGTAAGAATGTGTTATACAAACATGAACTTCTATTTCTCCATAGTCGAATACAATTTGGTACAGTAATAACAATGTGCCAGCAACATAACTCCAGCTGTTCCTGTCTAAACCTGTGAGCATATAATAATGGGACAGTGCATGGTAGACACGTGTTTTGATGTAAATCCTGCAATTTAGACAAGCCTGCAGAAAGAACTGCATCAAACTGCTTCTGCAACTACAGTCTTAGATGAGTGGAAGGGATGTTGATTCAGATGTACCCTTTGGAGTCACAGAGTGCTGCTAGATAGATGTAAGAATTACTATGTAACATGCTTCTTCTTCAAGCGGGCAAATACCTAATTATATTCTAACGATAAAGGGAAAAATAGGGATAATAGAGACAAAAGGGACAGTAACAATTCATTGGGGAATGATGCTACAGAATATATGCTATTATGAAATAGGCAAAAATCATTTATACCCTTCTGAAAATATTGCTGAATGTTTTTGTCTTTTGTGCTGTAAGCTTGTTGGTGAATTACAATGGAGTAAGTTGGACGTACATCACTACAACTCACTTTTTTGGTTGTTGTAGCGGTTGGAATTCTGTTCTGAAAGGCAACTAGCAAAATTCTACCTGTGTTGTTTACACACTAGCTTGTAAGTAACACAGTTCCTCCAAGATGGCCGTTTCTGTGTTGCTGGAGAGTGAGAGGATCAGTGGAACATGCCCCACAAGTTTCCTGCATTTGGAGGTGCTACAAGGATGTCATCTGTAAGGGCCTACCAAGGACCCTGCAGGTCCCTGTGTATGCCTGTTGCAATGGCTCCAGCTATACAAGAATAGCTGCACATATCCCTGCTGATTCCCTCTACTCTCTGACAACATGAAAATGGCTGTGTGGGGGTTGGTTGGGGTGGAGGGATGGATGCACTGCTTACTAGGTGGGTCTACTGGGAGGTGATGACATCAGGAGATATAGCGCCACGATGCACATGCATATTCCTATTTTGTCTTCATTTTACCATAGTTACAGTAGCTTGTACTGTATTGCTTATATCAGGCCATTTCTGCGCTACACTGCTCTAGTGCTGTTGTTCCACTTTCAACATCCTGTGGAATCCTGGGCTTTGCAATTTAGAGAGGGGCATTTAGAATTCTCAGCCAGAGAGCTCTTTGGCCTCGGTAAACTACAAGCCCCAAAATTCCACAGGATGTTGAAAGTGGAATAACAGCACTAGAACAGTGTAGTGTGGAAATGGCCTCTGTTTTATAAATACTGTTAATACGCAGATGTTTTTGTTACAGGAAAGATGAGAGTATTTTCATCTTTGAAGGACATCGATTATGCTGTTGGCTTGCACAGTGTCTACACCTACCATGCCCATTCATTCCTGTTCATCCTTTTAAAATTATAATCCAATCATACACATACATTTTAGTTGCATAACTATGTATTATAGTCGCCGCTCAACATTCGTGCGGGGTCAAAGCAAAGAACCCTTGTGAAAGTGGAAAAACTGTGAACAACTCCCCACCTCTTGCAATTCCCCTCCCATTCCCCTCTGGAGCTTTCCATTCCTTTGCCTCTGGCCCTGGCGTTGGGGGGAGGGGACTAAAAAAATAGACAACCTAAAAGACTTACTTGTACTTTCCCCTCAGGCAGAAAAGAGGGGAGTTTTGGCGTTCTAATTACTTCTGGTGGCTATCTTGAAAAGGGAGGAATAGGAGCAAAAAGAGCATCTGACCAGTCAGCAGCCAATACACACCAGAATGCATAACCACATGCCAGAGAGGCCACATCTTCAGAGTGGGAGAGGGCTATGCTCACCCAAAAGGAAAAGAAAATGTCCATTTTAAACACAAGCCTCACAAGGTTGGGGTGAAGAATACAAGGGAGGGAATACAAGGGATGGGGGAAGAAAATGGGAAGGGCAAGCATGTGCCTCGCAAATAATCAATAATGTGAGGTTCAAACCCATGAATATAGTAGATGGAGGACTGTATATATTACAGGAAGCCTCCACCTTTTGACACCCCATTATCTGACCGACTTGCTCTTTTGACACTTCCAAATTAAAGACAAGTTCTATTAATTCAATGGAAATTGTGGGCCTTCATGATTTCTTGCCTATAGAGGCTTACTTGGAACTGCTCACGTGCGCATGTGCTGCTTGCAAAGAGAGCTGAGAGGGGGAAAAGGCACCAAGCTGGCTAAGAGACTTTTCAAGCAGCTCATTTGTGGTCAGTCTCAAGTGAGCCTCTGTAAATCTTTCATGCTCCCTACGGTACAGTAAATGGGTTCCACTTTTCAACCAATTCCAGTTCCAGTTCCAGTCCCTAACCTGTTAGATAAGTGGGAAAACCGGCATACTTTATGTGTATTATGTAACTAAGGACTTGGGCACACTCAGTGGTATTTTGACATTTCTTTCTTTGAGGAATAAATCTCTCATACCATATTGCTTTTGAACACTCAATTTCAAAAGTAGTGTCAGGCCTTTTCCGCATTTTATTTTTACAACGGTGAGGACGTTTGCACTTGGGGGCGGACTGGGTCCGGACTACTTTCTGTACTTTTGGACTTCAGCCCGCTCCGGAACGACCAGAACTGGTGGTTCGCCGTGCTATTGAAAGACCGCTTAAAACAGGTCTTTCAATAGCCTGGCGCGCCCCACTCCGTCGCTGCGCTGCTGTGTAGATCTGCAGGCTTGCACCAGCGTGAGGCTGCAGATCTTCTGGGGGCAGGCTTCTGGCTGGCAAGCTTCTCCAGTTGGGGAGCCTCCACCAACTGGAAGCCGCCATTTTCGTCCCCAGAGCAGTGTGTAGCGTGGCCATGCACTGCTCCGGATCAGCGTGGATCGTCGGAGGGAGCACGCGAGTCCGGTGAATAACAGAATGCCCTGTTTTCTTCCCAAAGTGCGAAAAAGCTCTCAGAATCAGGAGTACTGTTGTTGTCTGAGAAAGCCAAGGATTTGCTAATCAGAACTAGTTATATGAGAGAAGGGTTGTTGTTTTTTATTGTCTGTTGTAGCCTATATGTTTTCATATACTTCATTAATTTAATGTAAGAAACTTGTTATTGTTTATTAGGTGGACAAAGCCTATTTTGAAAAAGGGTTACAGACAGCGCCTAGAATTATCGGACATTTATCAAATCCCTGCTGCAGATTCTGCAGATAATCTTTCTGAAAAATTGGAAAGGTATGTATTAATGTTCTTCTGTGTTTTTCTAAAACAAACAACAGGAGAAATTCAATTACCATTTCTGCACTACACTGTTACAGTGCTATTATTCCACTTTCAACATCTTGTTGAATTCTGGGGTTTATAGTTTACTGAGGCACTATAGCACTATAATAGGGTAGTGCAGTGAATAGTGAAATGTTCAGTGAGTATTAAAAACAGTTTAATAATGTTTAGTTCCATACTGCTATGTGCTTCATGTAGAATTTCTATCAAGTGTACTGTAATTCATTTTATTTACTCAGGTTTAACTCCTACTTTGTTTAGAGATTCCCACTTGAATTACTGTGTAGTTAAGCTTAATTTCTTTAACAGAGCTGATTAATTAGTTTGATTAATCAAAACATTAGATTTCTTTCTCATTAAGACATGCACAGGAATCCTGGGGTTTGCAGTTTAGAGAGGGGCATTTAGAATTCTCGGCCAGAGAGCTCTTTGGCTTCAGTAAACTACAAACCCCAGAATTCCACAGGATGTTGAAAGTGAAATAATAGCACTATAACAGTGTAGTGCAGAAATGGCCATAGACAACATATAGAATGCTGTAATCAAGACATATATACAATATAAAATATATACAAAACATATATACAGTACAACAGATTTGGGGATAATATCCATCTCAACCAGAAGAGTCTTTTTCAAAGTATAAAGAATACTTACAGCAATCAGTTTTGAGAGTATTAGTGAGATAATGGCTTGCTGTCAGAACTACTTGCTGTAAATATTCTTCTGTATGAAAATACATTTGGACTTCATTCAAATGTATTCATTGCAAAAAATTAAAAATGATCTTAGTACTAATTATTATCCCAAAAAGGCTATTGCACGTGTTATATAAACCTATAGTAAACCTTCTAGAGAGATTCAGTTTAAAGCTTGCTCAAATCAAGAAGCAGAACAGGGGTTTGTTTGTGTTTTTTTGACTGAGAAAACCCAATCTGTACAGCTTTATAATACTTAAATTCAGATTGCAAGAATATTTTTTTAAAAAAGAGATTTGCACATGCATAATTTGATGATAGAATGATTTCTGATTATCCAAAATCACTCAATATTTTCTTCCAATTTTTAATCAGTTTAAATAGTCAATTAGCATATGGAAACCAATGGGAAAAAAGCAATATTCTTAAAAACAAAAAGTGTTATCTTAATCAGAACAATCCTAGCAAGGAAGAAAATTTCAACAGAACTCATCTTTCTAGATCCCTGCTTTTTTAGTTCCCTGTTTCTATAGTAGAATCATAATTCAGCTCAGTTAATAAATCTCCAAATATTATACTCAAGTACTAAGTGAGATTACTCAGAACCAAAACAAACTATTTCATGCTGCTTAGGAATAAATTTAATTCCAGAAATTCTGATTTCATAAAATCTTGTCTTCATCATCCAGACAATGTCAAATGTTGTGAAGAATGATCAGTGAAGAAGCCAAGGTTGTTCTAAAGATAACCTAGCACCATTGCCATGCAGTGATATTTAATCTGCTTTTAGCTATCATGTCATATACTGATTTCTTCCTGAAAGCAATGGTTAATGATTTTTAAGAAGAATGCAGACAATATTGCTTTTAGATTACAAGTTGTATTATTGGGTCTTACTGATGTTACGTAAGACACCCTGGAGTCATTTAGGCTTTAAATGAAATCAAAATGTTTTAAAGAAAAGAATATATATATGATTTCTCTGAGGATTATGATGTGGGGATAGGTTAGTTCTGAATTTAGCATTACTCTTTTCTTGAATATTGTCTTACCTGACAGCTTTATGTAGCAGACTAGATGTCTGAAGCTGACTGAATCAGAGGCCATTTCCGCACTACACTCCTATAGCGCAATTATTCCACTTTCAACATCCTATGGAATCCTGGGGGTTGCAGTTTCGGGAGGATCCAGCTGGCCCCTCCTGAAACTGCAAACCCCAGGATTCCTTATGATGTTGAAAGTGGAATAATCGTGCTATAAGAGTGTAGTGTGGAAATGGCCAGAGAGTAGGCAGAGGTAGGTTAGATTTCTAGAACAATAGATAGCTTAAATCAGGCAATCTGCTTTAAGGAGGTCTTTCAGATCACCACCCCTTCTCTCTGCAAGGCTCCACCCTCTGAAGAATGAAAACCCTTGAAGGAAGCTTAGCACTCCATCATTTCTTACTATCCTTCTGCATTATATATTACCTGTATGGACAAACAAGCCTTGGGAAACAATGGGCATTGGCTTTAAAGAAGGGGCTATTCTTGGGGGAAATTAATCCCTGGGGGTGCTATTTCTGTGGTCCTCATTTGGTGGACTCTGACACGAGGAGCTCTTGGCTGACCTAACTCAGGCACAGAGTGCGTTAACATTGTACAAGATTTTAAAACCCCTGTAAGTATCATGGCTCAATTTTATGGAATCCTGGTACCACCTGGTACAGGTAGTTAGAATTCTTAGTACACTTTCATAAAATACAACATTAAAGCTGTCTAGCAAGGAGTTCTAAGTAGCTGACCTGACTACAGATGCCAGGATTCCAAAGGATAAAACCTTTTTGGATACTTGTTGAAATGACAGATACAACTGTGTAGGGCTGATACATTCTCAGTATTAGTGACTTTACTGTTCAGATTTTTTGTGGCTAGGTCTGTTGGTCTTTGTGATCGAGCTGGTTCCTTCTGCCTTTAATTGAGCATTTTGCATTGGGATGTGGGGGGAGGATAAAGAAAGAAAGAAATTGAACCCATATTCTAAACTGCAGTACAATTGCCAATGTAACAGATACAGTTGCCTCTTCATAGAATCATAGAATCATAGAAATGTAGAGTTGGAAGAGACCACACAGGCCCTCCAGTCCAACCCCCTGCTATGCAGGAACACCCTCAAAGCACTCCTGACAGATGGCCATCTAGCCTCTGCTTAAAAACCTCCAAGGAAGGAGACTCCACTACACTCCGAGGCAGCATATTCCACTGCCGGACAGCTCTGACCGTCAGGAAGTTCTTCCTGAGGTTCAGGTGGAATCTCCTTTCCTGCAGCTTGAATCCATTGCTCCTTGTCCTGGTCTCTGGAGCAGCAGAAAACAAGCCCTCTCCTTCCTCTACATGGCATCCCTTCAAATATTTAAACATGGCTGTCATGTCCCCTCTTAACCTTCTCTTCTGCAGACTAAACATACTCAGCTCTCTAAGTCTATCCTCATAGGGCATGGCTTCCAGGCCTCTCACCATTTTGGTCGCCCTCCTCTGGACTTGCTCCAGCTTGACCATGTCCTTCTTGAATTGGGGTGCCCAGAACTGGACACAGTATTCAAGATGAGGTCTAACCAAAGCAAAGCATTTCCACCCTCCAAATAGCTCTTGGAAGTGTTCAGAAATCTTCTGATTCCTCTTTCTGGATTTTTCAGCCACCTTATTAGGTGCTTTGGGGGGCTGGTTTTGATATGTTGTGTTTGTACTTAAATTATTTACCAACTGGAGGTGCTTTTTTCCACAGTTACGTTTGGGATGGCTGTGGGTTTCTGGGACCTCGGGTGAACATGAAAAATAGTTTGGGGTTGCATGAAATAAGTGGATTGCAGTTACCTATCCTATTCTTAAACTCTCTCTCGCTCTGGATTAAATGACTCTAATATCCTAAAGACATAAGTCCATTCTATCCAACAGAAAACAGTAGCATTGCCTCAAAATAACAGACATTTGTAGAATTCTTAGAAACCTTGATGTTATTTGTTTAATACCAATTGCTCACTGGACATGACTCATTGGATTCCTGACTGTAATAAAACCAGATAGATGCCCAGGAACCTGTTTAACAGTATAATCTGTAAAGATATGGGTTTATAAGACTTCAAACTGGCCAGGTCTTTACCATCTATCTTCATCAAAAATGACCTTGGCTTTATTTCAAAATTTTTGAATTATTTTGTTTGTTCTGCCACAATTAATCTGACAAAACTGATACCAAAGAATACCCCCCAGCCTTGATAAATTGCTGCCATAAAGCCATCCAAACAGTGGTTCTTTTATTTTTCTTGAGGACATAAACCGAAGTACTGCTTCTTCAGGAAAAATATGCATGTTTACTTTTGTTTTGTTTTCCAATAAAATTTTAGGGATTTATAAATTATTTTAAAAAGAAACAAACTCTCAGATTGAGAGCTATTTGTTAAAGAGAATTCTGGGTGATGCTGGAGACTGTTTTATAGCCTCTGTTTAACCAACAAATTATTCTTTAGGCTTTTTTTACTAGAGGGATTTTCCTTCTGTTTTCACTCTGACTGAATTACCGACTGTTTATCTACTTTGGCTCTTGTCTCAAATTATCTTTATTTCAAACATGATGTTGTGATTGAGCCCATTATCCAAGCTTTTAAACCTACTTGGGTCCTGTATTGGGATCCTTTAAAAAACACTGATTCACATCAACAATTTTTCTCTTGCTTTAACTCTTTATGTTGTATCAGAAAGTCTTTATATGCCCTGCTTAGCTCCCTTTTGGTTCTTGTCCTCTGTCTAGAAGTTTTTTTAGCAGTATCAGCTTTGGATTGATGGTGAAGGAGAAACAGAGATTTTCAGTGTTAGGTTGCAGCAGTAAATAAAGCTTGAGCTTGGAATGAATGAGATCCTGCTCTAACCAATCCTATGTAGCTCTATGTGCCTTCCTACAACAGGCAAGGCAAGCAGTAGCATCCTACAGAATCCCTTACTGAGCATGTGTGAACAGCAAAACAGAAAGAAAAGAGGAAAGCAAGTAAGTTTGCCTCACCAGCTACCACTAGCATGCTGGAAATCATAAGAAAAGTAGAGCCTAGTGGGAATATATAAAAAATCATTCCTGGATGCATTTTGGAAGAAGTCTTTAAGTGATCTCTTAAAGGTTCAAAATGTGGGGCAGTGTTTGTTTTGTTTTGCTTTACTGATGGAAGCTTTAGCTGACTTGGTTGATTCATTTCACATAAGCGTATTGTTAGCTTTAAATAAAAAGTTTGCTAAAACATGACCTGTATTTCTTTTTTGTGAAGCTGGAAACTATTCCTGTTCTTTCCATGTTGTTTCTGCCTCTGGCACCCAATTTTCTGTTAAAGGAATAGTCTCATCATTGATAGTGCAAAGTTAATTAGTACTAGACTGTGAAATATAATTTATTTTTGTCCAAAATAAGAATAATCTAACCTTTGGATTTAGATCTTTTCACATGGGATTTAACATTATGTCCATGTCTGACCACTAGCAGATGGTGCTTTCTTTATCTCCCTTTGCTTTTCTTCTGCAGTTTTGTGCATCACCTCAAATTTTATCTGGAGGGTTTTTCAGACCTCCAGAGTGGATTCTGAGAGTGAATGGGATGATGTAGGAGCAAGGAGGGATCATTCTTTTCCTGGTTGCACTGGTAGAAGCAGACCTATCATGTGTTCCATCAGTGGAAGCAGCCTATCAAACTCTTGCCTAATGTTTTTTTTTAAAAATTCTCCTTGGTGATTAGTGAAATCAGGACAACTCTATTGTCCACTTTATTGGCTGCCCAGTCTAGTATCTCATCACAGCTTTGTCAGAGAGCTGATGTTAGGAGTAGAAGCTACCAAAACAATGGGGGCATAGGTACAATTATCAAGAAGAGGAAAAGGGAAAGAAGGAGATATCAACAGCTAGAAAGTCTAGATGCTGAGGAGTGTAGTAGCAGCTTAATGACAGCAGCAACAGAAGTGTGTCTTCATGGGCCCAGCAGCTCCCATGTCAGCAATCAGAAAAAGGAGAAGGGAGTTACATGGTGCCATGCATAAACCAATAATTTGGAAAGATCTGACTCATATTGGATAACAGTTGGAGAGTAGGGCTCTTAGAGGGTACAGCTGGAGGGTTATGTGTCGCTGAGATCTATTGTACTTGACTGATGTAGGAGCTGGGATATTGTGTCTCAAATGGTGTTTACTAAAGAGACTTTCTTACACTGGACCAAAATGGGTAAATGTTTCTTGTCCAGTGGAATGACATATGAAGTGTCTATTGATTTCAGTGAGAAGTTATTTGCAAATTGCAGCCCAAAGCAACTCTTTTTGAAACACCATTTTGAAACATGCCACAGGATTAAATAAAAAAATTACTTTGTAACACATTTTAAAATGTTAAAAAGTAATCAGATAATGCTTTTTATAAGAATATGTTAAATCTGGTTTGGCATTTTCCCTGACTGCTGGGTTGTCTATGTGATCCAAATGTCTTTTCATTGCTGGCTGACAAGCTTTATATTCAGCACAATGAAAAAGTCACATAGTCTGTCTTTGTTTTCTCTCTCTCTCTTGGAATTGGAGGAGGTCCAAAACCTTTATTTGCCTATAATTTGTTTATTGGACTTGAGAAGTACAACAGGTTTCTTTAAAACATACAGTGTGACCTTTTTAATGAATTAACTCCTTGCAGAATGATGTATAGTCCAATATTTAAATCTGCCAAATACGTGGCTGAATTACACTTGAACTTTTATTGACCTATCAAGACACCGAAGATCAAATCTTTGGGGTCTTTGCAAAGCCTTTATTTCATTAATCATTGTAGCTAAATCTCCTTGGATATGCCTGGGTGAAATGAACTATGCTACAGGCTCAGAATGCTGTATTTGGTTACACATCTTAATGGTCTTTTTTCTCCCACCAGAGAATGGGACAGAGAGTTGGCTTCAAAGAAAAAACCTAGACTCCTCAATGCTCTCAGACGCTGTTTTTTTTGGAAATTTGCATTCTATGGAATATTACTATATTTAGGGGTAAGATTTTTCTCTAATTTCATTGAACTTATTGCTGTCTTCAATCATCTTATCACATGCCTGTGAAATTCTAAAGAGAGAGGTAACATGCTTTTGGTTTTGATTTCTTTTAATACTGTAGGGATATTTAATACAGGAGTCAAGTTAAATAAAACACCTAGACCTATATAAATTACTTTGTCAAAACATGGTTTTGTATTCACATGCATCTCTTAAAGAATAGGCACTGAACAAAACTTTTGTTCTTTTTTTAAAAAAGTGCAAAAATAGTCTGAATCTTGGAGAACCCAAGAGGCCTCCAAATGTGATGTAAATGCCCTCCATATCATATAGAGGGCATTTGGGGGCAAAAATTTTGACCTCTGGGTGTCCTAAGGGCTTCGTGTAGGCCACACACTACCCCATTCCATTTTCTACCTTTTAACATACGCCCTATTCAGTAGGATAAATGTGCCTAAAATCCAACTTGCAGAGCCTGTCTAACACTATCACCCATTCTCCTGCTCATCCCTGTCAAAGAATCAAGAGTATGGTATGGACGTCAGTAATTTAGTGGTAGCTGTCAATAATTTATTCAAACTTTGCAGTGGTGCCCAATCATCTGAATGTGTCAGAAGTGAGACTGTTGCACTTCTATATGGATACACTTGTTCTCATCTTGAGCTAGTTTTCTGGATTGATAAAGGAGCATAAGAACAGCCTAATCTGGAGCCATAGAAATTGTGATTGCAGTAATTATGTAGATACTTGCCACATTCTTGTTTGCTTAAGACGTCATTTCAATATAAAATACTTTGAGCTGTGTGGGATGGTGAATTAGTGTTGTGCAACATGATACATTGCAAGGTTTATGGTGGACATCAAAGGCAACACCTCATGCAAGAAAATGGTGTTTCATTTTTCCTCCAAAGTTTTACTGTACTGAAATGAGGTGGAATTCCTCAGCTGTTCCCACTTAATTCTTTCATTCTTTCTTTTTCTTTTTTCCAAAACAAAAATTTAAAACAATTCTCTTATTTAAATTTCCTTCTATTTTGCTTCTTGCCTTCTTTGCATTTTTTTCCACACAGCGTTGAGCATGAGTAAAATATTTTCCAAAGTTGTCATGGTTAATTTCATTAGTCATTTAACAAATCAATTATTGTGGTCCTTTAAATAGCGTAGTCTGTAATGGGGCTGTGTTCGTGTTGAGCAAAGAATCTTCAGTGTCTTTCAAATAAGCTTGTAAATTGCAATATATTTTTACATACAAACACTGCATCTTCACAAAGACAGCCTAAATAGATATGGTTGATTTAAATAGATCTCTGCCTGATTGTAGCGGCTGTTGTTTTGAACAGGTGGTATAACAGTGAGCTTGGTGTAGTGGTCTGAACATTGGATTATGATCCTGGAGACCAGGGTTGGATTCCCTCCTCAGACATGGAAACTCACTGGGTGACCTTGAGCACATCGCACACTCTCAGCCCCAGAAAAGGTTTGCCTTAGGGTCACCATAATTTGGAAATGACTTGAAAGTGCACAGCAACATCAGTCATACAGAGAAGTCTGTTTCAACCTGCTCCTAATGCCATTGACATGGGCCTGTCTGCCTGGTCACATAAATTCTAACACTTGTATCAGGATGGAGATTCTTGCACATCATTAAAAAAAACAAAACAAGAAACCTCTGCATCTCCATGTAAACACATGTGTTTGGAAACAATATTGTTTTAATTTTTGCCCCTGTACACCCTTTTAATGTCAGTAAGTCAAGTGATGTATTATCTGTTGTTACTCGTATATATTTCTGTAAATGCTATAAATCACTTCACTAAATAATCTGATAACATGCTTCTTATCTTTGTACGGTATACACAACAAACAGTGTCAAAGAGTGTTTTTCTCAGTGCTGTGCAGATGAGTATAATTTGTAAATACTAGAACACAGCACTAGATTCTTGGCTTTGAATCTGCATCTAGAGGAAGATTTTTTCTACCATGTACATTTGGTATTTTGAAGGTTTCATTCCTTCCATCCACTAAATAATACTACACAAATTGACTTCAGTTCCATTCCTGCCCTGCCCCTCATGCACTCCTTGAAACTTATCTCCAGTTTTGTTGTCATGTTTCTCTTTATGTCTGCTCTCTTCCCACTCTGGAATATGTACACTCTACCCAAAATAGAGACAGATGTAGGAAACAACTTCACTTTATGTTTTTTAAAAATTGGGTTAGGGATTTGTTCTGTCCCAGGGTGTTTTATGTGTCTAGCACCGACTAACTCATTTAGTGTATAGACACAAACTTGAGATAGGGACTAAAATGTAAACCTGTTGTCCAGTACATATAGGGCAATTTTTATATTGTTTTTCTTTCCCCCATCTCCATCTTGTTTCTGTAATAGCTAGCTTGGTGAACAGCTCCATCTAGCTTGATGAAAAACAGAAAAGCTTTCTCCTTGCTTGTGATATTTTCAATTGTCCTAATAGAGGTATTACCCAATTGTGGATTTTAGTGAAATTCTTGCTTTTGCGTTCCACATGGACATATAAACAAATACGGAATGGCTTTCACTATGACTTTGCTTTGGAGGTTGATCTTAGAAGTCGACAGACTCAACACACCTGCTCAATTTTCTTTTTAATTGTTCTTTTATAAATACTACTCCTTGTGTACTAAAAACACTGCTGTGTTGGTCAAACACAAGTCTGTTGTATTTGTCTTTTTGTAAAATTATAAGTAGTCATGTAAAATTATGTGAGTACCTAAAACAGGAGCTATATAATTCAGTGCGTAAGTTTTAGACCATTTCTGAAAACATCCTAGTGGTTCATCCATTAGGAAGTGATTACACATAATATTAAGAAAATTCACAATGCTGGCTTCAGGTCATTTAAAGGACAAAAGGCAAAAAACACTCATGGCCTGACCTTGTTCTTAGAGAAACTTTGTCAAATTCCCTTTACATCAACCACCAGAAATGGGTAATAACTGTGGTTTATCTAAGATTAAGATTAGCAACAGTTATACAGAATGTTATCCGGGATGTAAGTTTAGCACCTTCCATAGGATTCATCCTCTATAGTCTTTAAACCTTTCTGTATAGGGTTCTAATCTCCAAACAGACCTTTGATTTGTGCTAATGTCTATCAGCCAATTTTCTTTAATCTGAACCTAGGCCAGGTTGAAGAGCATGAAGGGCATAAGGAGTGAAGAGAATAAGTAATATTTGCTAAATAGTGCAAATGTTGTGTTGTCTGTGTATGTGTATGTTAATATCTCTATCTGTAGTGGGTGTGTATATAGATCTGATGTACATAAAATTGTCTAAAATTAAGAAATGTATTCAAGTCAAGAATAAAATCTGTAGACTTATCTAATTATGCTTATTTCCTCAAACAAAGAAGCAAGAATATTTTCCTATCTTTGCTGTGGCGACATTAGGGATGACGATGTCATCATTCCAATATCTGACAAACTCGCTCTAGTGAATCAGGTGAGGAGGAACAGAACACTGAAATACCATGAGTCCAGGGTTATCAGAGGGCATTTAGAAGAAAGGAAAAATGTGTTCTATTATGGTTAGTGAATGTTATAGTATTCACAAACTGTAACAATGTAGTTTCAACTTTTGGGAAATGTTATGCATTCAATGCTGCCGGGATTCATCCAGATGACTGTCAGTTTATGGTCCAAGCAGCTTGTTCCACTAATCCAGGATGATTGTTTCCCCTGTTCAGACCACAGGCAATTCCTGATCCAAACAGGTTTGCTTTCATCTTTCTCAATATCTGAGAAGGAATTGAATTCCACGGAATACTTAAATTTGTTTCTGAAATGTACTGGGAGACTGGGTGTTTCTGACACAGATGTTTGATATCCCCATTTAACTGGGAATTTGCAATATGGGTTTCTGGTTCAGCTTAGGCAATGGTTGATGCAAGCTTCAGAGGAGACAAGGGTTGAGAGGATTATGGACATTGCTTATAGACGTTGCATTTCCTGACACTGAACCCCTTGGGTAATTATTGTTTTGTTACTTTCTATAAATCTATCATCTAAGAAAAGCAAGGATCCCTTGTTTGCAATAGCTGGGGAAGCAATCTTAACACTGTTTTTGCTGTCAACTTGGAAGATTTAAAGTGGCAGTACTTATTTTCACTAACTGCACATATTATAGTAACAGGATTTTTTTTCTCTACTAAATTGCACCATTCTAATCTGGACTGACTTACTTTTTTAGAATGATTAAAAAGTAGACTTTGACTTTTTGCCTTTTTAAATGTATTTTTATTGCTGGGGACCCTGATTGCTGGATTCTGTGGACTCTTGGATATTTAAATGATTGGGACTCTATGGGCCTTTCTGCACTACACTGTTACAGTGCTGTTATTGCACTTTGAACATCCTATGGAATCCTGGGGTTTGCAGTTTAGGGAGGGTCATTTAGAATTCTCAGCCAGAAAGCTCTTTGGCCTCTGTAAACTACAACCCCCAGAATTCCACAGGATGTTGAAAGTGGAATAATACCATTATAACAGTGTAGTGTCGAATGGCCCTATATGTCATTTAACCTATTCTTTTGGCTTATTTTGGAGATGGCTTTTTAATATTTTGACAAGGTGGATAATTATTCCTAGAGATTTGAAAGGCAATGTGTGTATGTTTTCCTTTTCTTCTCTCTTTTTGGATTTACCATTGGATCTATCATTGGAGTTAATTGGAATTATTCATTTTTGCTTTTTACCATATACTATGGGAAAGTGTTATTTTTAAAAGTTTATTCCTTTTTTAAATATGGAAATAGACTCATTTACTATGGACACTTTGTTGCAGTAATATACAGTATTTTGAAGCTGATTTTAAACAAGACTCTGTTACTTTGTTTTGGTTTCTCTATTACATTGTCAAGGACTAATTTCTGGGAATTCAGAAATCTTTATTTTGGAACATTGATGTATAAACATTACTAAGAATCTTCCCTCTTGCCTTTTATTTTTTGGGCTGAGTTAACTTGAGAAAGTTATTTTGGTCTAAAGAACTAACAATAGATGGCCCTCTAACATTAACTTTTGGAATTTTTGAAATTGGATACTTAGAAGATTTTATATTTCCTGGAAGTTTTGTACCTATATTTTGTACTTCTTATATTTCTTTTTCCTTTTTTATCTTTTTCTATTTGTAGTATATTTTCTGAATTATTACGGCCACTAGTTCTAGCAAGATGACAACTAGAAAGGACTCAATGGATGAGGGCAAAATACCTGATTATTTTGCTAAATTTTTGGTAGAATTTAGACAAGTTTCTACACTCAGTGATAATAGATTTGAAGAACTTGCTGCGAAAGTGGATAATATTACTGAAAAAGTGGACATTGTAACTGATTAAGTGAAACAAGAATTAAAACAAGTATCTGGAGAAAAAAAATCCAGAGTATTTAGCAAAAGACATCTTCTGAAGTACAGGAGAACAAAAAGGTGATTGGGACTTTGATAGAAAGAACACAAGAATTAGAGGATAAAACCTCAGAAATGGATGCCAGAACCTCACATGTAGAGACCAAAAGCTATCAAGAACTTGAGAGACATTTGGACAGGATGGCCTTAAAGGAATTATAGAACCAACTTTGACTTAGAGATTTACCAGAGGAAAAGGAGGAGAACTAACAAGTTGAAAACCTAGCAAAATTTATGGAGAAAGATGAAGATCAAATAGAACATCAAATAAAAGCTATTTATCACTTTAATTCTGCTTACGCCAGAAGAATGAAAATACCAAGAGATGTAATTGTTCAGTTTTCTTCTAGAAAATGGAGGGATCTAGTACTTGAATGTCATCACAGATCACCCCTGGATGATAATCCACTGGTGAACATGCTTAGAAGAAGAAATATCCCATTTCTTCTGAAACTGACTTGAGGGAGTGAATTTTGCATTTCCAAATGAAAGATTTAAATTGAACACTTGAAAAGATTAATGATTTTATAAGAGTCCATAAAGATGAGTTTGAAAAAAACATAGGAAATCGAGAAAGAAAATACCTACAAAAACCAAGAGAAGAAACTAAAGATGAGACTACAGATTCTGATTAACAATGAGAAATGACACAATTATGTACTATGACTACCTCAGCTACTTAAGAGGAAAGTGATGATTCTGAACTGATGTCAATGGCCATAAATACTAAAACAGACTTGTCTTCATTTGAATCTTAAGATGGAGTGTAACTTTTTTGACTTTGAATATTAATGGGGTGAATACATCTCAAAAGAAGACAAAGATTTTTCATTATTTAAAAAAACTGAATTTGGACTTCATTTGTTTACATGAAACACATATATGTAGATGGGATAAAAAATTGTTAATTCAAACAAGATTAATTGAAGAATTTATTTCTGCAAGTCAAACAAAAAGAAATTGTGTTATTCTATATATAAGATTAAGGCTGTCTTCAAGATTAATTTTTATGATGAGGAAGATAGATTTGGAGGTGGTGAAATAATTCTTAACGGGGATTTTTCTGTGTGTGTTGGGGGTTGATGTACCAATTTTAGAGAAGTCAATGTTAATTCAAAAATTGAACGCTTTGCTAACTGATGTGTCTTATAAATACTGTTTACTGCTTGATTGGAATTGGGTAGTATCTCCACAAATGGATAGATCTTCCTCTAAAGAGGTTAAAAAAATCTCAAGATCACTTACCAATTGAATTTTTTGAAATGATGGATAATTTACAGATGGTAGATATATGGATACTCAAACATCCAAGTGAAAAGGACTACACCTTCTTCTTTAAGTGAGATAAATCTCATTCAAGACTAGCTATGGTATGGATCTCCAAAACATGGACTGATAAGATTTATAAAGTTGAAATTCTCCCAAAGACTGTATCTGATCATAATCTGGTTATGGTGCATATTAAAGCAACTAATAAAGAATTTAGATGGACGTTAAATGAATCTTTGATGGGCAATCCTGAAATGTTGTCAAAATGAAGCATGAGATCAAAGAATTTTCTCAAAAAAAATTTAAACAAAGGGACAAATATTAGATCTGTTTGGGAGGGAAGTAAAGCATATATGAAAGGATATTTTATTCAACTAAATAAAGAGATCAAGAGAAAACAAATGGAGAACACATAGAAAATCTTAGATGAAATTAAGATCAAAGAAGAAGAATTTTAAAAGTTCCCAGAGAATGAAGAAATCCAGAAAAATTTGAGGTTGCTGAGAAATCAGCTATTGATATTGATGGTGGAGGAAGTCGGAAAAAAAATGAAGTTTTTGAAACAGAGAAACACATGAATAAATCAGGAAAATGGCTCACCTATAGATTAAGAAAGGAATGACAAAAAAGAATAATTTTGATATTAAAAGAAGGAGATCAGGAATTTACTAAATATAAAGACTTACAAAGAACTTTTCATAAATATTTTTCAAAATTATACTCAAGGAAAGAGACTGAAGAAAATAAGATTGAAGAATATTTGAGGAGACAACACTGACCCAAGTTAACAGAAGAAGAAAAAGCGTGGGTTAATTGTAAGATTACTATGACAGAAATTGAACAGGCTATCCAGAAGATGAAATCAGAGAAAGCTCCTGGACCAGATGGATTGGATGCTTCTTACTACAAGACTCTAAAGGAAGAAATGCTCTACCCACTTCAGATAGTAATGAATGATGTCTTAGAAACTAGTTTAATACTGGATTTTTGGAAAGAAGCTAGTGCTACTTTGATACCTAAAGAAGAATAAGATTTGACTTCACCAAAGAGTTATAGACCAATTTCATTGCTGAATAATGACTACAACATATTCATTTTGGTCTTAGCTGAGAGAATTAAAAAAAATGCTGAAAAAATACATACATGAAGATCAAAGTGTATTTTTACTTAGTCAACAAATGAAATACAATATCAGGATAGTTTTAGATGTTATTGAATACTTCGAACACCACAATGAAAAACAAGGACCTTTAATTTTTTGGGATGCAGAAAAGGCATTCAACAATTTGAACAATCAGTTTCTTTTAAAGGTCTTTGAAAAGATGAACTTTGGACTGAATGTATTGACTTTGATTAAAACCATGCATTCAAATTAACTAGCAAAAATAATGGTCAATGGAGATTTGACCAAGTCTTTTCCTATTCAGAAAGGGACAAGACAAGGATGTCCTTTATCTCCTCTTTTGTTTAATTTAGCAATGGAAGTTCTGAATCAAGCTATCAAACAAAATACTGATATAAGATGAGTTAGAATTAGAAAACAAGAATTTAAGTTAAGAACCTTTGTAGATGATGTAGTGATTATGTTGCAAAACCTATTGGAGTAGGTATCAAAGCTGCAAGAGAATTGAAAGAATTCTGAAAACTAACTAGTTTTAAGATAAATAAAGAAAAGATTAAATTTTGACTAAGAATATGAAGAGTGGAGATAAGAACGTATTACAATTAAAAACTAGTTTTAAAATTGAAAAGAAAGTTAAATATTTAAGTGTTTATTATCTGGAAATATCAGTCAATTATATGAAAATAATTATGTGAAGACTTGGAAAGAAATTAAGAATGATATGGAAAAATGTCAGAACTGAATTTGTTCTTACTAGGAAGATTTTCAGCAGTAAAAATGAATGTCCTTCCTGAAATGCTGTTTCTTTTTCAAATGATTCCTATATTGACCAAAGAAACTCCATTTATTCAATGGCAAAAAGATTTGCCAAAGTTTGTTTGGGATGGTAAAAAGCAAAGAATAAGATTTAAGGTTTTACAAGACTCAGAAGAACAAGGATGTCTTGGATTACCAAATTTAAAAATTTATTTTACAGAAGCATCTATGATGTGGATTAAAAATGGAGAATGTTAGAAGATAATAAATTTTTGAATTTGGAAGGGCATGACTTAAGATTTGGACGGCATGTGTACTTATGGTATGATAAAGTTAAAGTCAATATGGCTTTAATAATCATTGTATCGGGCATGCCTTATTGAAACTTTGCAATAAATATAGGTTGAGAATATGTCCAAAAATGCCTCTTTGGATATCCCTGCAAGAAGTTTTCTAAAGAATAGAAATAAAATTAGACCAACGCTGGATATCATTTTCTGACCTGTTAACAAAGATGGACCAAGACTATATATTGCAACCTTTACAGCAACTACAAGATGAAAGTTTTAATATCCAGTGACTTACTCATCAATCATTTCAGCTAAGGTTCAAGGAAGAACAAGGAGTGTGAAAGGAATAAATCTGATTTTGAATTATTGATTTGTACTAATATGAACATTTGATTATGAAGTTATATAAATTTTTGTTAAAAATAGAGGTGGAAGAGGAACAGGCTAAAGAATATATGATTAATTGGGATATAATATTCATATGAATCAATGGGAGAAACTATGGACAAAAGAAATTAAAAATGTACTTTGTTATGATCTTAAAGAAAATTATTATAAATTGATGCTTTGTTGGTACCTTACTGCAGAAAGACTTGCAAAGATGTATAAAAACATGAGAAATATCTGCTGAAATGTCAGGACCAGGTTGGATCTTTGCATCATATGTGGTAAACATGTGAGACGACTAAGCAATTTTGGAACAAAATTCAAAACGTGATTCAAAACATTTTGAGGTTTCCAATTACCAAGAAGCAGGAATTATTTTTGTTTGGTATCTAGGAAGAAGATGCCAACATGGAAAAGCAACAGAAAATAGTACAATGTGTTACTTGCACAAGACTAGTTTATGTGAAGTATTGGAAAAAGTTGGAAATCCCTTCAATGTCTGAATAGCTTTACAGACTGATGGAAATGGTGGAAATGGATAAATGAAAGGGTCAAACAGAAGATACTTATCTGAATGGAAATCTTTAATTGATTACTTAAGAAAAACTGAGAGTGAATTGATATTAGGTTTTTAAATATTTATGACTGTTAGCTTTATTCCTAGTTTACTGTTATGTGAGAAAGGTATGAAAATATTTACCTATTCTAAAAATTGTTGCCTTTTAGAATAGTTAATAGCTAATGATGAATATTATTTTAAATTTACTAATAATTTTTAAGAAATAGATTGTTTTAATGTAGATTTATTGAGGACTTCGTAACAAATCAAGAATAAAATCTGTAGACTTATCTAATTATGCTTATTTCTTCAAACAAAGAAACAATAAAAGCATTTTCCTATCTTTGTTGTGGCAACATTATGGAGGATGATGTCATCATTCCGATATCTGACAGATTCACTCTTGTGAATCAGGTGAGGAGGAACAGAACACTGAAATGCTCTGGACTCATGGTGGGTTATCAGAGGGCACTTAGAAGAGAGGAAAAATGCATTCCATTATGGTTAGTGACCATTACAGTATTCACAAACTATAACAATGCAGTTTCAACATTTGGGAAGCGTTATTAGTCTGACTGTGACTAAACCACATAGTCGATATAGTGCCATATCTTTAACCTGTCCTGATTGCTCCCTTTCCTATTGCATCATCAGATAAAGAAGGAGACTCTTTGAAGAAAAGATAGTAGAAAACTCTTTATTGTATCTGTTTTTCTTTTGGGACAGGATAGGGCTTCCCACATTTCTTGTTTAGCACAAATGTACCCCCTGTGGGAGCATGGGAAGCTTCTGAGGAAATATTACTTCAAATTACACAGAGAGTGGCATGAACAGCTTGAGTATTTAAATTACTATTGAATAGTCAGAAAGTTGGTGAACTCTCAGTTCTTCTTTATGTCAAAAGAATGGTTTCTTTTGAATTGTTGTTTACATCTAATCTCTCCTTCTCTGTACTGGATTTGCATGGGCAATCATATATTTGTACAGGTTTTGAGGTATTATTTATTTCGCATGTGGCTGACACAGTCTCTTTGGTCCTTTTCGCATGCAGTTTCTTTTGCGCGAGGGCCCCTTGAGCGTCGCGTAAATGGGAGCGTCGGTCCGTACAACGCACTCCCATTCATGCGACACTCATGAGCCTAAAGCGGGGTGCGTGTGCATTTTTTTGTTTTTGGCTCTAAGCTGAAAATACTGCGCGGTCGCGCAATGCTCGCGGGGCCCTCGCACACTCGCCTGCGCTGCGGTACGTTGGACGAGCAGACCGGTTGTGCTTCCTGCCTCAGCGTTAGCCTGCAATTCCCAGGTTGCGCTGCAGTAGGAAGGGGCGGGGCGCTCGTGACGGTCATGCAACCAGGAAGCAAGCTGCAGGACAAAGGAGGGAAGTGGCAGCGTTCCTGCTGAGGCTTTTTGCACGAGACGCCCCCCTCCCAGCCGTGCAAACGGGTAACGTGCGAAAAGAGCCTTTGTTAACAGAAACAGAGAACTGATAAAAAAAATGGGAAAGCAGAGTGAAGACCAGAGAATATACACAGCACATGCAGTAGAATTCAAAGACACAGCCGTGTTAGTGTGGATCAGTATGCAAAGGGATATTGTAGTACCTTGGAGATTAATGAAGTTTCTAGTATAAGCTTTCATAGGCCATTTCCACATTACAGTGTTACAGTGCTATTATTCCACTTTCAGCAGCCTGTGTGCTAGGAAAGCATTGTTTTTGCTTAACCCACCATTGGTGGACTGGAGTTTGTGGATATATCCCAATTCTGCTGTTTCTCTTTCCAACTCCTCATTGAAGTTTTTTTTATTCTTTTTTGTTCAAGAACTACTGTTCTAAGATCTAAAATGGAATGTTCATAAAGACTAAGTATTTGGGAATTGGTTTTTGTGTATTCCCGTTCCTAATGTCTAACATATAAAATTAATTGTGTTTTTTACAGATAGGATTGTCAAACTTGGTTATATATCCTTGGAGTATGGATTTTTCCAGTGGCAGCTTCTAGATTGTGGAAAAATCTGACAAGAGAGGCTACCCTGGTCCCACCCCATTAGCCTTCTTCGAAAAATAAATAAAGAAATACCTTTAAATTCGTGTCAGATCTTGGCAAATCACTGACCACTAAGAAAGAGGATTTTAATATACTGTGTTTCTTATTTTTTTAAATGAAAAACACTAGATAGTTTTATTACTATACTGTGTTCGATTGCGTTCAGTGGTGGTCTGCATTACAGCTTTTTGTTTGTGTTTATCCATGCCTGTTCTTACCTCTTTTTATCTATACCCATTTTAATCTTGTTGTGAACTCTTTTCAGTCCCAGTCCTGGAAGAAAGGTAGGATATCAGTCAAACAAACAAGAAAATATGAGCTGATTCTGATGATATCACAGATCTTTTGCCTACTTGTGGGGATTGAGACTATTCTTTCAAATTTTATCTGTCGTATAACTCATCACTGTATCCACTGGGTGTAAACATTTGTGTTCACTCTTGGGGCAATTCACACTACATTATGATTGCACTTTATCTGCTAATGCAACATCCTGTTGAATCCTGGGTTTTGTACTTTGGTGAGGCACTAGAGCTCTCTGGCTGAGAATTCTAGGTCATTTCCACACTGCACTGTTATAGTGCTATTATTCCACTTTCAACATCCTGTGGAATCCTGGGGTTTCTAGTTTAGGGAGGGGCATTTAGAATTCTCAGCCAGAGAGCTCTTTGGCTTCAGTAAACTACAAACCCCAGAATTCCACAGGATGTCAAAAGTGGAATAATAGCACTATAAGTGTAGTGTGGAAATGGCCTTAGACACTTCCTTCTAAAGTGCAAACCTCAGGATTCCATAGGGTAGAAACTTGGCAGTTAAAAGTGGAATCATAGTGCTAAAACTGGATAATAGGAAAGGTTCTAGATTCTGTGCCGAATATCAGCTGCACATTCGTGTATGCTGGAACTTTGTTTCATTTGTAGGCCCTAGGTAAATATTAGGCTGGCCGAGAAGTGCTAATCCCAGACAAAGGACAGGTAATTTGCTTGCTAACCACATGTAGCGAAAAGATTGCTTGCCACGACTTTGTGAAGGCACAGACTGATGAATTCTGAGGCTTTGGTTCAGTATCAATTTGGGAATGGCTTCCATGTCTTAATAGCTATTGACAGTCAATGGCCAGCAATATTCCAGTAGTCATTATAAGGATTTTGTAGTAAACAACTAATGTGCTTTTTTACTCATCCTTCTCAACCGCTTTTCTGTTTGTATCACATCTTTTGAAACTGACCTGGGGAAGGGGCTTT
The DNA here is from genome assembly GCA_948472985.1 of Iguana delicatissima. Classification (NCBI taxonomy): domain Eukaryota; kingdom Metazoa; phylum Chordata; class Lepidosauria; order Squamata; family Iguanidae; genus Iguana; species Iguana delicatissima. Next base: position 77,133 of record CAOKZL010002567.1, on the reverse strand, counting down.
CTTACTATTGATTCCTTTAAGTCTTCCTGAAAGCCTTGTACAGCTGAAATGTAAAATAAAAATACCTCAGATAAAGATTTTTTTAAAAAAACAGATCCTATTACTGAGAAAGTCTTAACATTTATTTAAACTGTTATATTTTTAAACTAAATTGTACTTAAATTAATAGTCCTGCTAATTGTAGTGCCCTAATTATCCACCTTAAATGTTAGAATATGGTACAATTTAGGCATATTTAATTATTAATATATTGTGTTTGCCTTTTAATCTCTTGGACTGTATCAGACATCTCTGTAAGGTTGGCTAAAAATGGGATTTCAGTGTCATTGCATAAACTGCAGGCACATACTCTTTGCTTTAGAGGATAAAACAAAATCAGCTGAGACTACAGGATAGTGTTACCATTTTGTTCATTTTGTTTTTGTTCTCTTTCTGTTGCTTCTGAAAGACAAATTTCACCTCTTCACAGGGAAAAAGAGAAGGATCTACTCTACCTAGTTAATTTTATTTTAGGAAAAATGAAATGCTTGTCTTTAGGGTAGAATTTTTTTTTAATTAAAATAAAATGACAGACTACTTTTCTTTACTGAATTGGTTCAGTGTTGTGGTAAATCACATCGTCTAATTATTCCATATAAAATGTTCCAAGTTTCCCCAAGGGAACATCACAGTCACTTAAAGAGGATTAAGTTTTAATATGCTTTAACTCCCTTTTGTATATTGTAAGAGTGATTCAAGATGGTTAAAAGGTAGAATTTCCACATTCTTTTAAAGCATATTTATATGCAGAGTAGTAATTTAATCAGCAACACAAACTGTAAGTTGGGAGTCAGGAATGATAATTAGGAAAGGCTGATTAATCTAGAGTAATAGTAATTTAAGAAATGTGAGATCCTGCTTTCTCATTTCAAATATGTGGAACAATGAGAAATCTATGTTTGTTTCGACTGAACACTGGTGCATGTGTGTATGTATGGATCTGACCTTCAAATGTTGTCAAAGTTCTTAAATAATATAAAAATTCATGACCACTAAATGATTCTCACCGCTACAGTATTTCTGGCAACTGAGTCCTCACAAATTTAGCTTTCATTACTGAAAAGGCATTAATTTAAGGCCAAGAGTGGGTAAAGTACACCTGGCAGGGGCCTAAGAGTCAGTGGATTTAAGATGTTGGGCGAAATTATATTTCACTTTTTTTTCTTCCCACAGGAGGTTACTAAATCTGTGCAGCCCCTTTTACTGGGAAGAATAATAGCTTCATATGATCCTTCCAATGTACTTGAACGATCAATAGCTTACTATGTAGCCATAGGGCTATGCCTTCTCTTCATTGCACGGATGTTGCTTCTCCACCCAGCTATATTTGGTCTGCATCACATTGGAATGCAAATAAGGATAGCCATGTTTAGCTTAATTTATAAAAAGGTAGGTTTTCCATTTTTGTTTAAATAAACTACAAATGCAGTTGAGCCATAAGAGACTTCTATGTTGAACATAGCCCTGCCTTACTAGTGAGAAAACTATCCCATGGGAAAAAAACCATTTTTTTGGATGCTGTTCAAAATTTTGCGGCTGATATTCAGCATGGAGTCTGCTTTTTTAGAGTTTAGTTTTTCCTTTAAATATGTGCTTGTGTTTTTCAGATATTATTGTTATTTATTTCAGATGTTATTGTGATAATTTTATTATTATTTTATACATTTTTATTATTTGTTTTTCACCAATTTGTGGACTCTTGATCACACACATTTTAAATGAATGAATGAATGAATGAATGAATAAACAAACCTTCAACTTTATACAAGATGTTATAATTTGGCTGAGCAATAAATTCTGTTGATCTAATGCACTTTTGTGATGCCATTAAACCATATCTGAATTTCAGAGAATGTCCACATTTTTAGTATAGTAGTTAGAAATTCCTTTCAGGTCCAACACTGTCCTTAAAGTAAGTAACATAATGAGATGTGCACACTGATGCTAACAGTGGTGGGCTTCTTTGGGCTCATATGATCCCTTGTCTCTTTGCACCTTTGGAATCAGTTCCCTGACTTCCTTGTTTGAGTGAACAAGATCTTTAGCCAGGATTCTTGCATTGTGCTTGGCAACAATTGGTTAGGGGAAGGGATAGGAAAAGGAATGATTGGTATGGAAAACAAATACAAAGTAGGTACAGAATGTGCAAGGAGAGAAGATGCTTGCACACCCAAGGCTCACAGCTGATAGGTGATTTGGCTACACATCTGAAACAATTCAAGTATGTGTGAATGCTGCATTGTATTGTCCTGTATAACTGTATGATACAAAATTAGCAATAGATCTAGCGAAAAGATTAATATTTGTTGAATGTAGCGGGTAAAAAAAGTTTAGATTTTACTCCTACAACTCCTAGTACTCCTTACTAAAGTGCAAATATAATTGAATGCCGTAAGATCCGCGTAAATGAAGAAACACACATAAGGTTATACAGTTTTAAGTGCAATTTTATGAAAGTCTACTCAAAGGTGAACCCTGCTGATTTCAGTGGGACCTGATCCCAGGTAAATATGTATACGATTGCAGTCGTAACATTTTTCTGTGTAGGAAATTGTATTAATCCACTGGCAATTACTGGCACTAAGTTGATAATACTTATGTAATGTTTAATTTTTATTTGTGTCACATGAATCTGCTTTGTAATTTATGTTTTATTTTTGTTTTACAGACCTTAAAATTGTCAAGCAGAGTCCTAGATAAAATAAGTACCGGGCAACTTGTTAGTCTCCTTTCAAACAATCTGAATAAATTTGATGAAGTATGTTGGTGCTAATATAATCATATGCTTATAATATCTTTTAAAGAGAGTGGGTATTTACTTGTTGCAAACTATGTCAAAGTGTTTAGCATTAGCTGAACAAAAGTTAAGTGCAGCAATTGATTGTGGCATTGAAGATCATAACATCAACACAGCAATACGTAAACCTCACAGAATTAGAGATGATTTCAACTTTGTTTAAAATATTTATATTCTGCTACTCTGGCTATTTGGAGTGAGGTATAAACCAAGAAATGCCAAAATTGTGCATGTAATAGCTAGTTCTCAACATTTATCTCCCTTGGCATGTTCTGTTCTCAACATTCCATCACATTCTAGAGCAACTAAGGGTGTGTTTGGCAATGTATTGCTCTTCTATGTGATTTTACTGCTGTAAGTTTTGTACTTGGCGAGTAACCATCTATTATTAAATGATTATTTACCAGAAGTTAAATTTTTCCTCAGAGACATAGCAGTTGATCACTGCTCTTTTCTGTAGGGTATTTTAAAATGACAATAGAAACAGCTCAGGAGTGCAGTGCAACAAATTATGTCCTTCTAGGGAAAAAACAACTTAGCGGGATGAAATACTAAAACTTTCTTCCTACCTTGCTTATTGCACAGGGTTCTGAGATGGCCACTATATTTATTTGCTGTTGGATTACTGTTGTGCCAGAAGTTAAGTGCAGCTGTAGTATAGACACAGACAGAACCTATGATAGAGATATGAAGATAGAGTTTGACTGTGATAGGCCCTATGGATTCAAGTAATGAGATATAATATGGGACACAGTTTAGATAAAAATCTGGTACTTACTCCAAAAACTAAAAATAATCAAAGGCAGTTATATCTCCTTGCACCACTTGATGTTCCTGAGCGCATGCCATTTATTTCCTTGGGGAAAGTCATGTGTTCCACTTGACCTATCAGGACTGTCTGCAGGATTTTCTAGACATGGTGTGTTATTCAAATTAAATTCCAGTTCAGACAGTGTAACCCTGGCCATATAGCAAGCCCTTGAACTCTGCTCTGGAAAGAGCTGAGGAAGTTTGTATGTACAATAGATTTGTATATACTGAGGCCCTTTCTACAGGATGTTGTCATCCTGCATTGAGGATGGGAGAAGGATGGGACCTGGATGATAGTTTTGCATGATGTCATCCAGGTCCTGTCCTTCTCCTGTCCCCAGGCGGCGTAGTTGTGCCACAAATCATTGACGGGTTCTCCCTGTCAATGACTGGTGATTGCGCTGCCTGCCCACCTGCACTTACCTGAGCTGGGAAAGGTCAGAAAATGCAATGGCTGTGTTTCCTGTCTCAGCACAACCTGGACCAGTACCGGCTGCACTGTGGAAGCAAGAGGCATGGCCATCATGCCTCCTGCAATCCCACAGGCAGCTGGTGCCTAGAAGAGTACTTCTGTTGTGCTCCTCTCCTGGGGGAACCTCTACCAAGATCCCTGTGGGATGCTGCTGGGATCAGGTAGGGCATGGAAAGGGCCTGACAAATGATCATAAGGTTCCATGTACAGTCTTTTGTACAGTCCAGGAAAAAGTTTTCCAGTGAAATCAAAATCTGCCCACCATCTTTGGGAGTTATACTGATAGATGGCAGGGTTGTGAGGATGGACTGGGGTAGCTGGCTTCCTTCTGCCATCGTTGTTCCCTGCATAAGTTTGCCCAGTCTCCATCTACTGGTCCATACATTGGCAGAACCACAATAGGGAGATAAAAAGGAAACAAAATTGCTCACTTTGCCCTCCTGATTTTTTCTTTCTTTCTTTGATACGGTTAAAACAGAGCATAATGCATAGTTCACAGATCCAAACAATTATATTAAAAACACTGATCTACAATAAGTCAAAAAGCAATTAAAGCATAATATTAATGATTAAAAATACTGCAGAAACCCCATTAAAAGATCTTCTGCAACAGCTAGTTTAGAAACAAAGGCCTGGTTAAACAAAGAGGTCTTTCCCTGCTGGAGAAAAGATAGCAGAGAAGAGGCCAAATCTAGCCTCCCAGGTGAGGGATTCCACAGCTTGAGAGTGGCTACTGAAAAGTCACATTTAGAATTGAGAACCAGTGGTGTGGTACAGTGGGAAGAATGCTGGTCTTACCTCAGGAAGGCCATCGTCCAAATACTCTGACAAGAGACTTAGGCTTATCATTGTCTCTCAACCTAGCTGATCTGGTACATTTGTTGTGAGGGCAAAATGGTGGGGGAAGAACAATATACACCGGCTGTAGCTCTTTGTGTGTGGAAGAAAAAGAAAATTCTGAAGTAATGAAGTTGGGGAGTGGGGGAAGAAAAATATTTTTAAAGCTTCTATCTCCCCAAAATTATTTCACTTGCAGGTGGGTTGCAGAGGATCACTAGCACTTTTCCATAGTCTGAAGTATTTAGATCATGGGTTCAAAGAATAGAGCCAACTTTGGGAAAGCAAGGGCAGGTCAACCTCTTGTTCCACTTGAAACAATCGAGTTAGTAAATGGGTTGGTGGGTGAGCAACGAGATTGAATTGTAAAAGGGTGGAGAGAAGTCTGGAACACTCTGCTCCTCTTGCTTATCTGCTTTTCTGTGTTGCTTTGTTCAGCATGTTGTATTTGCTGTCATTTTCTCTACCCCAGGGTCTAGCCTTGGCTCATTTTGTGTGGATTGCACCTTTACAAGTGGTACTTCTGATGGGGCTTCTCTGGGAGATGTTGGAGGCTTCAGCATTTTGTGGACTTGGTTTGCTGATTCTTGTTGCTCTTTTCCAATCCTGGCTTGGACAAATGATGATGAAATACAGGTGACAAAGCAAATTATGAGTATTTCTTTAAAATATTAAGGTTGTTGATTAAAGGTTCTAAATAGAAACTGAGAAGAGCCTACAATTAACAGAATTGTCACATTTCTTGGAAACTATTTATTATCTAGACTGTAGACGGCAGTAGTGCAGCTAAAGTGGTTTTCAAAATACAGTCCAAATATGATTCTTCACTTCAGAGAGAGAAATAATTGCAATGTTTAATTTTGTTTTGTTCTTGAAAATTGTAAAATTGAAAAATCTTCTTGAAGATGTAGATATTGATGGCCTTCTTTCAAATGTAGTTTGGGGGTATTCCCTCAAGTTTTACCTGAACATATTCCTGATTTTTGGAAAATCAAAAATCTTCATATTTCCTGGCATTAGTTAACCTATTTGTGTATTTGTTTGCAAATTAATATGCAGGCTTTTTATCAGTGCACTTAGGATAGTTTGCAGTGTAAAATATTGACCATAAAATGATGAAATGCTTGTTGATGGCAGATTGCTATTATGGCAGATGAGATATCTCACCTGAGATAAAAAGGCAATTTATCTCACTAACTTACCACCACACCCTTTGAATCAACCTGATAGAAGGAGAAAATAAATCAGTTCCATCTGTTATGTCATGTTGTACAATGACCTGGTGGAATGACCATTACAAGAGACATTTTTGGGAAGAGACGGCCTAGATGGCAGGTGGTCTGAGCCCATCTGATGGAGTGAGCCTCACTGCCCTAACCTCTCTTTCTCTCAGATATAACCTGGTGGAGTGGGAGCTGATGGAGACAGTTCTCTGCAGAGCTTTAGAAACATTAGTGTTAGTGCTAATGCATTAACAATGTATAATTAAAGAACTCTAATTCATTAATATTGAAATGGTAAGGAAATTTTTATAAAATTAGTTGTTTAGTTCTTAAATTCTCAAATTAAATATATAATTTAAAACTCATAAAATTAATACATATCGTTTAAAAACAATCAGTAAGGAATTAAAGTACCAAAAAAATTAACTGTTACTCAAAAATAACATTGTTGATGTGTAACAATCTGATGCATTTTAAAACCATTATTGAAGATTTGACAGACTGGGGACAAAGAATTAATTTTTTAATTACATTTTTAAAATAATTTTCATTAGTCTATCATGCTTTATTACTACAATAAAAATCAGCACAAAAGGAGACATAATGCACATTAGTTATGATAGATGTAAATGCCTCACCATATGACAAAAATATATTTAAAATATATCCTTTTGAATCAGATTTCTCATTTTCTTTTCTTCCCTCCTCCTCCCTCCCTCTCTTTCTTTCCCCATGAATAATCCTGAATCTTTCCAAAATGAAATGTGTCAAGGATCCTGTAATAAATCTTTTCAGTATTTATGCTGATACTCCAGGGGTCTCAGGACATCAGATATATTCTTTTACAAAAGCAATAAATGGCTGCCATATCTCATTAAAATGTCTGTCCTAGTTTTTCCTCTAAGAATTTTACACATAGCTGTTAATTTTTGCTTTAATGAAAATCCCACAGCCTCCTCCATCATGTAAAAAAAAATCTACTCACTCACCATCTTTCTTTCCCTTAGCTTTAACCATTTTGCCACTGACAATAAAATAAATACAAGACTTTTATTATGAAAATGGTCATTATTATTTGTAAAGGAGGCTGAAGCAGCTTCAAAAGAAGCAGAGGGCGAAATGTTACTCCATATCTAAGACAGAGGTATCTAAATCCACTTCCCGCGCAGTTTGCACTTATTGTAGAAGTTCCCCCCACTTTTTTCCCCAGATTTTATAGTTTTAACAGAAGATATAAACCAATCTGTAACCACAGAAAAAGAAAAAGGAAAACAAGAGAAAAGAAACAAGCCACACACAAACATTACACATGTATAATTAGAATTTTAAATTTTTAACTAATTCACACTAAAACGTGACAAAGCCCATTACTAAAAGACTCATCTCTGACAGGAAGCACTTCCTAAGTACATTACACTAACTAACATATAAGGACTCTGACTCCCTCATACCAATTGTAATGAAAAAGAAAAATAGATTTATATTCTGTCTCTTATTCTACTATTACAGATCTAAGTATGTTCCACTTGTGGAATTACTAATAATCATAACCACAGATTACTGCATCATTTGATTTCTTGTTGCTAAAAAAACCCCACATACAGTTTCTAGTCTTTTGAAACAAATTCAATTGATCTGTCTTTTAAAATTCATGCCAGTTTTGGAACTTGGTCAAAATCCTTCAACATCTCATACTTTTGTTGATGGTTGCATTGGTCCACTTCCACATTTGGGCAAACAACATTCTTGAACCTGTTATCATGTATCAAAAAAGTAGGCCATGTTTTCTATCCAGCTCTTTATCAATAATTTCCAGTTCTTTATCAATAATTTCCAACATCATCTCTGGTAATATTGTAAAATCTAGCTTTTTTTTTAAATCAATGTGTAAATCTTAAACCAACAAGTCTTCACTTTCTTGTAAGTCAACCACATATGGAAAAAAAAAACATTCCTTGTGTTGACAGCTCCAACATTGATTTAAAACATTCTTAGACATTTTTGACAACTTTTTTGAAGTACCTTCTGTACATATTTTCTTTTACTGCACAGTATAAATTTTATATCTTGCTAGCGTATTTACCTGGCGTTGCCTGGGATTTTATTTTTTCATAGGTAATACTTGTTAGAAATACCTTAGGAATTACCTTACCTTACCTTAGGAGTTAGATGCGGTTGAAATACACAGATTTGAGATCCCGTGTCTATAATTCCTCAAATTGCCTTGTCTACTATCTGTAACTTTTTTCCATATTCCCCAAACCAATCTGTATTCAGAGTTGTTAACATACAGAAGTTTGGTTTCTGAGGGAATATAGTGGCCTCCTCCTTGCTGCTAGGCTTCATCCCCATAGCAACCAGGCTCTATGGCTGAGAATTCTAAAGACTTCTCTCTAAACTGCCAACCCCAGGATTCCATGGAATCTTCACAGACAGCCAATTATATGAGGTCTTCTCGCCTGCCTGACACAGGCCCTTTTTGCATGGCATTTGTCATGCGAAAGGGCTTCTGGAGCGTTGTGCGATTGCATGATGTCCTCACAATCGTGCGACGCTGCTGGGGCCAGCAGGTACCAATCGCGCAATATATCATTTTAGGCTTCTTGCTGAAAATGATGCACGATCACGCATTGCTCCGGGGCCCCACACGCACTTACCGTCCGTGCAGAGCTCCGGAGCTGCGACCCTCGCGCTTCCTGCCCCAGCGCAGCCTGTGAAAATACCCGGCTGCGGAAGGAAGAGGCAGAGCTCTCATGGTGCTTGCTGGCCGGCCGGCAGCTGCTGCAGAGCAGGAGCAGCGGGGATGTGAGAGCCCTGCAGAAGAGGCTGCTGGCGTGATCCCTGCACGACTGTGCTGGATGCAAGTAAGCTGTGGAAAGGGCCACAGACAAACTCCCAAACTCACAAACTTTGGCTTTTATATATTTGATTTCAGAATTCAGTGTATCTGTTTTATAGTTAACAGTATACCTCTTTAAAAAAAAACCTTTTACTTTACCCAGTTCTGAAAATGTTAATCTGCTCCAGCTTCTTTAAAAGAATTTTTGGCAAATTATTTCCAAATTTTGGTTTTTAGAGCAGGGAAGACAACATTAGCTGTTTCCAGCAGAGGACCCTCTGATACAGCCAACGTCCTTTGATGGAGACTATTCTACGGGAGATAAGAAATCAAAGGGCATTTAGTTCCCTCTTAGTCAAAAGATTAGGTCTCACTGCCTCACTACACCCTTGATTTTGCCTGGTAAAATTCATGAAAACGTGAGTCTGCTGAACAGTAAAATGGTCTGAAATTATATCAACTGCCCGCTGGAGTTTTTAAGATGACAGTCTCCCAGGAGTGCTTAGTTACATGGGGGGGGGGTGGTGGTGGTGGAAAAATGATCCTTTCCAACTTTAGGATTCTAGTATTCTAGGAATCTAAGTCCCCAATTACAGAAGTGGAAGTAAGGATGCGTGCAGTTGTGACAATGCACAAGTAAGGATAATTCCGATGTGTTGGATAAATGTAAACCTAAGGCTGCAGTCTGTATGTATCTGGGATTAAGTCTAACTGACTTAGGCCATTTCTGCACTATACTGTTATAGTGCTGTTATTTCACTTTCAACATCCTATGGAATCCTGGGGTTTGCAGCTTATGGAGGGGCATTTAGAATTTTCAGCCAGAGAGCTCTTTGGCCTCAGTAAACTACAAACCCCAGAATTCCATAGGATGTTGAAAGCGGAATAATAGCACTATAACAATGTAAAGAAGAAATGGTCTTACATGGAACTTTTCAGTGAATGTGCATAGATCTGCCCCGCAGCTTTTCCACTGAAATCAACAAGAAAATTTCATCAATGGATAAATTTTTATAAGTTTTTCAGTTACCACAATGCCAGTGCAATTTCATAAACTCTGAATTTAAAAGTAATTTGAACTAGCATTAGGTTGTTGTACTAATGTAAATATTTATAGAAATGTTATGCTAGTTTTTAAAAAAATCAATTTTATGTAAGGCTTTTTTTGGTTTTAATAGTAAAGTATATTTACAGTTAGTGGTGTTCTAATAGGGTTGGTACTAACCATAAAACACAAAAGCGGTTGTTTGTTTTACAGAGATCAGAGAGGAGGAAAGATCAATGAAAGACTTGTGATCACTTCAGAAATGATTGAAAACATACAGTCAGTCAAGGCGTACTGCTGGGAAAATGCAATGGAAAATATGATTGAAAACCTACGAAAGTAAGTTTAAGCGTTTAACCATCCAAGACTTTGGCATGCAAACAAAAGTTTGGCATGTGGTTTTATCAGGCCATTTTTTATTCTCTGCAAACATAGTCAAAAAGCTTGGTTTTAAGTTAAATAAATGATCATAGCTCAATCTTCCCTGTAATAAAAGGCATTGTGCTATTTTGGATGATTAAGTGCCAGTCTGGATTATTAGGTGTAATTTATGTGTTTTGCTTGACTGTACTATGGAAGAAAAACCTGTTTGAATATGATCCTATACATGCCTGTTTCAACTAAATGGTTGATTCCTATATTTTTATCTGGGAATCAGTCATGAGAGATTGTAATTTAGATGTTTAAGTAATATTTGGAGGCATTGTAATTATGTAGATGTCTGGAAATAGCGTGCAGACTCTGTGACTTGTGCTGGATCAGTATATAAAATTTATTATCCAAAATGGCAGATTTTAACAGGAGAAATGTCACGTTTTGAGAAGTCTACATAGCAAATTATTAACTATTTACCACTAAGATAAAGCCATGCTAAGTGAGATTAAATTGGAATTTAACCCCTTGTCTGCCCTTTCCCCTTCCCCTTCCCCCTCCCCTCCATATTTTTGTTGCTGTCAAATTATTAGATAGATGAAAATCTATGATTTGCAGAAGATCAGAAAGGATTTCCTGATTCCCAGGGGTATAAAAAACACTGATAACAATGGAACTTTCCCCACCCTTCTAAATTAGAAAAGAAAGTGTGGGAGAAAACAGTGGATCTGAGTATGCCAGTGGTCTTCATTTTTCTTACTGAAAACATTTACCTGGATTGAGAAGGCATTCAGAGACACCCAGTTCTGCAAATCTGTGCCCAGGATTTTCTGAGCCACTTTTTTTTCTTTACACCTCTTGAACTTTAAAGTTCAAGTGAAAAATAGTTGATCACACAGGCCTAAAGTCAGCCTACTCCCTACTCTACATCCCAATAGATAACTAAGACCATTCCTTTTTGTTGAAGGCTTGGATTTTGCAATTTATTTATTCCACATGATGCAGGAAGTTGGGAAAATATTTAAATACTCAAGAATCTGGTGTTGAACAGAAATGATTAATTAGTTCACATTCCTAGACCAGCACCCTAGTTTTATATTCTAGCTACATACAGATGTTTGCTATTTAAAATGCTAGATATCATTATCAAATGTTTAGACAGTAGGCACTGGGCAATCAGGTAACTGGGTTGTTTTCCCATTGCTTCCATCTGGAGTCAATATATATGCAGCTTAGGTGATGCAGAAGAGAGTTTTAAAAACATTTCCTTATATATTATATAATTATTGTATGTTTTCCTTAATAAATACTCTCTTGTTTAATGTACAGAAGTGATTGTAGCAGTGAGTGTGTCATTATATTTTATTTTTGAGAAAGCTGGTCTATAGGCTTAGTTCCTGGAACAATCTTCACAGATTTTAAATTGAGATAGGAGCAGTGTTCAATTGCAACATTTCCATTGAAATTTAACGGGATTCTACTTGTTTAGAAACTGGAAATAATTTCACTGTGTTGTAGCCAGCCTAAAGAAATGAACTGAAGGGAACAGAATATAGTCCTCCTCCACATTCACGGGTTTGGCCTTTGTGAATTTGATTATTCATGAGGTGCCCACTTGCCTCCCTCCCCATTCTCCCCCTCCTATTCCCCTGCCTTTTGCCTGGGCAGGAGTGCCTTCCTTCCATACACCTGAGGAAAATGGCGGAGTGGGGGGGAGACATACACAAGCATTCTCTGAGCATGGAACTGCCTCTTCCCATTTGCTTGATTTTTTTGCCTGGGTGCCTGGAAGGAAGGCAATACACCCAGGTAAAACACAAGCGAAGGAGAGAGGAAGACACATGCATACCTTCTCCAGGCCCAGGGCTTGCCCCTCCCATTTGCTTGACTTTTATCTGGGCTCCTGAAAGGCAGCATGCCTGGGCAAAATACAAGCAAATGGTGGGAGGGAGATACATGTGTGCCTTCTCTGGGTGCAGGCTGCTCCTTCCCATTCACTTGACTTGCTTGGATGTCTGGAAAGAAAGTAGCGTGCCCAGGCAAAATATATACAAGTAGAGGAGAACCTGGGAAGGGAATGGGGGAGAGTTATTTGCCTGTTTTTGTTTTTGTTTTACTTTCACAAAGGTTCTGTGCTAGAAACCCTTGTGAAAGTCGAGGGGCCACTCCAGATCCATACTTCTGTGTTTTCTGGAAATGTACTAGTGAGGTTCAGAATACAGAAATGGGGCAGGGAAAGAATAAGGACAAACATATCCATGTTCACTAATCAATGATTAGTATAATTAATTGATTTTGGACGTTTCAGGTGTTGGAAGGGAAAAAAAGGGATATTAGGACACTGAGTAATCTTAGTGAAATTTAGTTTTTATTAGATTTGGGAATGCCATTTTAAATTAGAATTCATTTATTTTCAGTCTTTTGTATTATTGCAAAGCACATTTAACTTTATGTCTGCTTTCCTCAAATTTTTACCTTAATTTCTCATACTTTGGGGTTGTGGTTTTTTTTTTGCTTCTTCACCATTTTTTCTCAACTTGGCTATTACAATTCTAAGTATATTTTATAAGAAGCAATCCACTCCTGCCAGGAAACTGTAAATCTGAAGTTCAGCCTCTTGTATATACAGTATAAGCTGTCATCTACTTAACATTTCCACTTATTAAAATCCAATAAAATTCATACTTAATTGCCACTTGCTAAACTAAATTGGAGCCAAGGAGTTCTCTCCATCCCAACATTATGTTCCAGCTGTCAACACTGGATTTGATTTGCTGTCTTACTGCTCACGCTGTTCCTGGGCAAGAGTCTTTCATACCTTTTTACAGTCTGCTTCAGTGTCAGACCATTTTTTCCCATATTCTTGCCAAACAATTTAAAGGTCATGGAGCTCCCTGGGAACAGAGTTCCTCTTCCCAGTGCACTCTTGATGATGTATATTCCTTGAATGATTAACTTCCTATTGCTCTAAGTGTTGAAGTGGGGTAAAGAGTGCTCCAAAGCTCAATTCATTGCTATCACTTTATTACATTGTTGTAGAGTAACTTGCTTCAGTCTGGAGTAATACTGATAAGAAGCGCCATAATTTCCCAGTGTGTTGCAGATAATAGTTACATAGTGATTAACAGTTTTGCAGACATAGAGAGCTCCACACTTTTTATGGGATGCCCTTTTCTCGTTAGTATGTACACCAGGACATTGTTTTTCTTTCCTTAAAAATTTAGCTTAGACTGTAATCTTATAGATATATGACTGCTCAGAAGTAAATCCTATTTATTTAAATTGAATTTACTCCTAAGTAAGCCTGTACTGATTTGTGGGCTTAATGTCATTTTCTCCCTCTCTCCCTCTCCCTTTATTCAGCGTGGTCTAGTATTTGTGCATCTATGCTGACTTGTCCACAGAAACAATTCAAGGAGATAACTAATGAAAATGCTTAACTTGATTTATTTGTACAATAGTTAGCCTGACGTCTGTAGGTCTAGAAGCTCTTCAAAATACATTAGGTTTTTTTTGAAGCAGAATAAAAAGAAACAGACGAACAAGGAAATTATCCTGTTTTATCCTAGACACTTTGTGTGTGACACCTAATATTCATATTTACAGATTCATGTTCATATTTATAGAGAAAAATCATATTGGTCCTATCTACAAAAGTTTGGCCCATGATATGTTTTGTGCATCCTTAGCTGTTTGCTGGCAATAAGGACAATAAAAATGATTGCCATGGCTTTGTTGTCTAAACGTGGATATGGTCTATGTCCCATCATTTACTTTAAGGGAATGTTGTGCTTCTACAAAATGCAGTGTAGTGGTTATTGGTTTGGACTGAAAGTTGAATTAGCATTTTGCTCTTACTGGGTGAACTTGGACCAGTCACTTTTTCTTGACTTAACCTGTTTCAAAGAGTTGTTGTGACAATAAAACAGTGGGGGAGCAGAGAAACATCTAACTGCAGGCTTCTATCATCTTGACCCACATCATGAGCTAATGTGTTTTCCAAAGATTTTTTTTAAAATAATACAGGCTGTTTCTTATTTTAGGATGACATACATTATTGTTGTATTGTGTGCTTTCAAGTGATTTCTGACTTACGGCGACCCTAAGGCAACCCTATCATAGGGTTTTGTGAGACTGAAAGTATGTGATGCACCCAAGGTCTCCCAGTGGGGAATTGAGCCCTTTTTTCCAGGGTCATAGCAATAGCAATAGCATTTATTTCTATACCGCCTATCAACTAGTGTTATCTAAACGGTTTACAATGTATTTTAGCTAATTGCCCCCAACAAGCTGGGTACTCATTTTACCGACCTGCGAAAGGATGGAAGGCTGAGTCAACCTTGGAGCCTGGCAGGATCGAACTCACAACCTTGTGATTGCAGTACTGGCATTTAACCACTGCGCCGCCAGGGCTCCTAGTCCAATGCTCAAACTACTGAACCCTACTGACTCTATGACACTATGTCTTGTACTTACTGTACAACAATTTCCACATTTTGTATTTCTTTTTTGACAGAACTGAACTGAAACTGACCCGAAAAGCTGCTTATGTGAGATATTTCAATAGTGCAGCATTTTTCTTCTCTGGATTTTTTGTGGTGTTTTTGGCTGTGCTTCCATATGCACTGACTCATGGAATTATCCTCAGGAAAATATTTACCACCATCTCATTCTGCATCGTTCTTCGAATGACGGTCACCAGGCAGTTTCCTGGGGCTGTGCAGACATGGTACGATTCTCTTGGAGCAATAAACAAAATACAGGTATAGTACATAATTCTAATTCCCAGAGGAATATAAAGTAATCCTTTGTATTGTATTATCTCACTCGTTTATCACTGTTATGGTATTTGTATTGCACTTTGTTACATGCTGTTTGTAGAATCTGTTTTGATGTATTTCGCTACTGATGTTATGAGGAAAATGTCAGTTGTCTGAGGTCACTGCTGTCACTTCAGCTGCACTAATCTAAATGTTTGTGAGACGGCTGTCAAGATTAAATGGATATATTTTTGTATAAGTATTCAGAGAATTGCAACCTGCATCCAAATAACAGTGCTTGGCAAGAAGCAGTCTTCTTTAAGTGCTGATTTATAAGGTAAATCTCATTCAACAAAGAATATGAACAATCTAGCCACAGTTTACTCAGCATTTGTAGATCACAGCAGGAAAAAATAAATAAATCAGACTGGTTTAGCTTTGGACTGGTATGTCTCCATAGTGAAGTTTCTCATCTTGTGTAACATTTGCTTACTCTGCAAAACTTGGTTGTGGCTATTCCTTTATATATACTGTCATTTCATAATGAGGAGTCCATGAACTATTTGACAGTGCATAGTGCAATTATAACTCAAATGTGCATGGACTGCAGGAAATGTAGAAGCTTCCTTGAAATGCCTTCTTTTGCTGGCTCATCTCAGAAATTGTCTGGAAGAACAACCTACAAGAAAACTACTTTACCAGCTAGATCAAACCAGCAGAACAGTCAAAAAATTGGGTGGAGGATGGGGAGTATGGGATTAGGAAGGAGGTGAGTTAATTTGATCCAAACCTCTTCCAGCCCAGGAGTATAGCCACAATGCTGGCACAAATGTAGGCCTCAAAGAAAGGACAATGGTAGGTATTTTCCAACATCCGTAGGCTGAAACAGCACATATCAGCTTGCCTTGTTGCCAGCTCATTTAGCCCTAGGCCATCTTCAGCTTTTAAGAATGCACTGTAAAACAGTAATCCTATGGTTTCCAAGACAATATCCCATTGCCCCATTATCCATAACATAGATCTGCTCTCTTTCTTCTAGGGTGGAAAGAGAAGTCATCCACTTGGACAGAGAGAGAGAGAGAGATTTGTGCTTGGATGCTTCATTATAGCATCCACAGAAGCCTCTAAGGGGAAAAAAAGTGGCAGATTGGGAGGCATGTAATGGCTGGATCAGGGAAAGCTTTGCCTCCACATGATGTAGTGCCCTTGCAATCTTCAGGCATAATCCCAGAACAGGAGCAAATGTACCCCAGCCCTACATCTTGCACACATAATTTCCCTCCCATTGCTTCCAGTGGGCGGGAAATGATAAAAAAAGCAAAGAAAAACAAAAGGTATAAGAAGAAAAAAATTGCTGCTGCCTTTCTGTCCCTCCTGCCATTGGAAGCCCAGCAGTGGTTTGGATCAGGTGGCTCCTTTGGCCTTCTAATCTGTCCTGCCCCACCCTGCTGGCAAAATTTCTCTTTGAATGTTTCCAGATTTTTAGAAACGGTGCTTCTTGTTCAAAGTTCAAAAGTTTTATTTCGTTGAAAGGAAATATAATTGGTGCAATCGTCATTTTAACTAGCAGTGCCCAAGGGCATCTGGGGACATGCCCACAGTAAGCAGGTATTAAATGATGTGCTAGATCAAGTAAAACCATTAGGAAACTTACCATTTATTTCAGAGTGAATTGCATCATGTTACTATTACGTACAAATACAAGGCAGGATCAAAATGTTAAAATGACAGTGGGTGTGACATAGAAAACATAAGGAGTGGACCAAGTCAAGACTGCCAGATTGATGTTAAACAACTTGTGTTGGGATGTCATAATGTCCTTGCAGTTGTGCCATATCTCTTAGTGGGCTATGTCTGAAGCACCTAAGTGCTGACTCATCAAACATCAAGTCTGAAGACTGGGCTGTAAGCTTTTATTACTGCAAATATGTATATACATATTGAATAAGAATTGTAATTTGGCAACAGGCTATCAGCTGTGCTACACACATGCCTCCATATTCTCCTTAAAAGATGTTAACAGTGGACATTAATGTTACCATACATTTCACCCCCATCCTGTGAGATAACAAGATTGGTAGGAAATATCCTTTTTATACAAAATGAACATATTTATGGTTGGAAAATACATGACTGAAGCCATGCTGATCAGAGACATGCCATCGCTAAGTGGATAGCTGTTGCCAGGTCAGATAGACCAAAGACATGGCCAGGCCATAAAGTTCAAAGGGGATTTGGTGGAAAACCCTTGCATAAAAGGGCTTCGAGTTAATTTCTCTTGTGATCTCAGATCTTTGCATTTCCAAAACAGGCCTGGATAAAACAATCAGAGAGCATCCATTTTGATCGTACCCATATACCTTTCCCACACTCCCTACTGATACTGATAACCCAAGAATTATCACGATTCCCATAAATTTTGTCATTCCTGTGTCAAAGCAATCACCTATTCTGGAACCCTTTGGTCAATCCTGTGAGAAAGTTTAAAACATTGCCAGAATACCTCTTTCAGGATAGGAAAAAGGGTATATAAACCCTGACTTTGGCCCTGACAAATTGTAGCATGTTAGCATTTTGATTGTCCTAGATCACTCTTAGTCTGAGCTACCCTCAGATACCTGACTGAGCCCTCTCACTTCCTCCCGTTTCCTCAGGAATGGTAACTATCTCCCTCTTTCCCCACCATCCAAACTTATTTTCCAGTTGCCTTGTATGGTACTTGAGAGCGTCTGTTTTCTTGTGTGTTTATGTGCTTGTCATTTCCGATAAAACATTTTGTTTATCTTTAAACTGTAGCCTCTGTGCAGTTAATATTGTTATACATAGGTGAAAAGATCCTGCCATTACCCTCCTCTCACAGGTCTCCTTTCAACCATAATTTCCCCAATTTCTAAGGAGTAGTAGCATTGCTGGTGGCCCTCAAGGCCCCCTCCTGTACCTTTTAGGGTAACAAGATAGGATAACATTAAGACTGATAAAAGTGTGGTGGAAGGAATGTGGTGTACTATTTGGGAACTTCTTCTGAATAAAACACTCATATGGAAAACTTACGTATCAGGAAGAAAATTTATAGCAGATTTGCTTGATACATGAACTTTAAACCAGCGACAAAGATTGACTATAGAAGAGCTTCCATGCAAACAACATGAATTCAGAGGCAGTGCAATAGGGGTGAGAATCCTATGATTCAGGGTCTGAATTCCCAGTTGGCCATGGAAACCCACTGGGTGACCTTGGGCAAGTCACACTCTCTCAGCTTCAGAGGAAAGCACTGGCAAACCCCAACTAAACAGATCATGCTGGGAAAACCCCATGATATGGAAATGACTTGATGGCACACAAAAAGGTGGTGGGAATCATGTAAACTTCCAGATGTTGTTGAACTGTGATTCTCAGCATTTTTTACTATTGGCTATGCTACTTTTGCCAGGACCTACAATTCCACAACATCTGATAACGTTTCTGTGCATTTGAACTGACCCCGAGATACACAAAATTAGTTTCAGGATCACGACGACACATTTAAAATCTTTGTTGGTGATATTTTTGGTTGGTTGTCTATTAATACATAAGTAGAACTTGGGAATGGGCAATGTTAATTAACCCAAAGCAAAGGGCGACAGACATATGAATTATTTACATAGACACTTAGGAGGTACACGTGCAATCACTTTGCCATTTCATTTTCATTTTGTGAGCTTTCATTTGAAACTGTCTATCCCTGAATGCAAACTGCAGAACATGCTGTCAGAAAAATGCTTTCAGTTTATATTTTCACTGGCAAGGACAGAATTTGTACTTCTACTAACAAGTTTTTTAAAAGAAAAAAGGAAAGGAAAGATTCATGACCTGACTTTGGAATACTGTTTTATGTCTTTGTGCCTCAAAATCTGTCCTGTTTAATTTGCAGGATTTCTTGCAAAAAGAAGAGTATAAAACACTGGAATATAATTTAACAACTACTGGTCTTGAACTGGATAAAGTAACAGCTTTCTGGGATGAGGTAACATTATTATTTTAATAAATTTCACTGAGTTCTTCAGTTTTATTTTTCTTTTCTAAGGATTTTCTTTTTAAAGGATTTTCATTTATTAGATTCACAAAAGCTTATATTCCCTCCCCCCATGCTTTAGTCTTATCACTGCTAGGAACAATATTACTCAATAAATTTCTGCATCTCTTAAAAGCAAAGATTGTTTTATTTTATTTTAATCTCACTTTTTTCCAAATATGGTACCCAATATGGCTAAGACTTTGAGTTAAGATTATGTTTAGTACAGAAATTAAAAAAAAACAAATAAATAATCACATTGAAAACATCAATATAAAACAGTTTTGAAAGAGAGCTAACATTTTAAAATGATGATAAAATTAAAAATCCAAATACAACAACTCCAAATTAAAAGACCTCTTGCACCAGACAGTTAACATTCTGAACAGAAAGGTCTTTATCTATTGGCAGAAGGATAGCTGAGGGGGCCAACCTAGCATCCGATGGCATGGAATTCCAGAGTCTGGGATCATCCACTGAAAAGGTTCTTTCTTATGTCCTCCCCAAACATACCTGTGATGGTGGTTGGACTCAGAGAAAATCCTCCTATGAGGAACATTAAACTTGGACAGGCTCGTATCATGAGATATAGGCCATTTCTGCACAACACTGTTATAGTGCTGTTATTCCACTTTCAACATCCTGTGGAATCCTGGGGTTTGCAGGGAGAGCCATTTAGACTTCTCAGCCAGAGAGCTCTTGGGCCTCGGTACAGTGTAGTGCAGAAATGGCTTCAGCCTTTCAGGTAGCCTAGACTCAAGCTGTTTAAAGGGTTCTTGAAAATTATGTTTACAGTTTCAATTCTATATGTAATTAAAATGGTGAAGATAATTTTATACACACCTTGTATAAAGATATGTAGCCAGAAATAAGAACCTCAAAAAACCTTCAAAGGTGTGGGCATGAAAGGTTATAATTAGGAAAGGTAATGTCTGTAAGAAGAATCCCAGACTTTCTTACGTCCCATATTTTATCAGTATATAGTGGAGTGGTTAAGCAGGAGGGTTTTGCTAAATCATGAATTTGGGTTGAAAACCTCAGATTCTCCCAAAGTTTCTCAAAAATCATCTTACACCCATAATTAACTTTTTAATACAACATATCAATAATTTTGAGAGACAGCATGATGGTTTGAGTCTAGGGGCCTTTCTGCACTACACTGTTATAATGCTATTATTCCACTTTCAATGTCCTATGGAATCCTGGGGTTTGCATTTTAGGGAAGAGAGCTCTTTGGCCTCAGTAAACTACAAATCCAAGAATTCTACAGGATGTTTGAAAGCGGAATAATAACACTACAACAGTGTAGTGTGGAAAGGCCCTAAGATCTGTGAGACTAAGATCTGAACCCCCACTCAGTCATAGAAACTCAAGTCACAGTCTCTCAGCCTCAGAAATAACCAACAACAAACATCCTCCCGTATAAATATTGCCAGGACAACCACATGGACTTGAAAGCACACAGCAACAACCAATAACCCTAGAATAAACCTGAAAAATCTTTTGTGATATTCTATGGGCGTAAATGGGTTTATGATATGTAAATATGATTATGTGATGGTATGCACATTTCTAATTCTTTTCCTAACATATTTCTATATACGTGGCTGCATACATACAGAACCCTAGCTTGCCGTAATATATCATCTGGATAGCAGAAGGGTAAATCTGATTAGTTGTAGTAGTGTAAATTATGATTAAGTTAAATCAGTTTTTTCTTAAAACAAGTTCCACTTCAGTCATATTGTGATGACATGCTTAGAGGAAATTCTGCTAAACCATAGCCATAGTTAAAAACTGTGATGACATATTGCAGTTAGTACAGGCGGAGAAATGTAACACAGGGGTCTGAAGTCTGGCTTCTGGTGTGTTGTATGTTTTTGTAGCAGGAAGACAAAACCATTATTCGGTGAACAGTAAGGCCCTTTCCGCATGAGGCGAGTGAATCGCTCCATGCCGTTACTTACCGGTTCTTCTTTCTTCGAAGCAATGCGGACTTTCCCTTAAGCCCTTCTGTAGGGCTCCTCTGTTTGTTGCAGGGCTAATCAGAGCAGTGCGAGGTCTGTAGATCCACACTGCTGAGGCTGAAAATGGCGGCTTCCTGTTCTTCGTGGGTCCAGACCAACCGCTGATGCTGACCACGCCCACAGCTCACCCTCCACTGATTGCAAGCTTGCATTGGTGCGAGCCTGTGTATCTGCACACGTGAGCAGGAACGAAATGGCGTACTCCAGAAGATTGAAAGACCGGATTTTTCTGGTCTTCGCTTAGCGCGCTGGAGGACCACTTGGGGGCATTAAGATCGGACTAAGGTGCGGAACTAAGGTAAATAGTCTGAACCTAGTCTGATACAAGGTGCGGACGATCTCCGTGACAGGACACCTTGGCCCGTTTTAACTTCCTCATGTGGAAAGGGCCTAAGAAACAAACAATATATTGCATCTATAACATACTGGTTAGAATCCAAGATCCAGCTCAAAATATGAGCATTCAATAAAACAACACTAAGGTATGGAATTAATTTAACATGATAATACTGTGTGTGTGTGTGTGTGTGTGTGTGCGTGTGCATAATGAAAATAATTCTGTTTGTAGAGGAATAGAATTATGAATGGAGAAGTGTGGAACTTTGCAGCAGTATGTATGCATTTCCTTTTCCTTTTTTTTGCAGGCAACTGGAGAGCTCTTTACAAAAGCAAAATTAAATAATGGCAGCAGAAAAATTTCAACTGCTAGTGGTGGTCTTTTCTTCAGTAACTTCCCACTTCATTTTACTCCTGTTCTCAAGGACATCAACTTCAAAATTGAGAAGGGAGAGCTGCTAGCTGTTGCTGGATCGACTGGAGCAGGCAAGGTAGGGGCTACAGATTGCTAAAGCACTAAATACCCTCTTCAGAAAAATGTCTATAAATAGCTGTAAATAGTAAAGGATAACAGATGTCTTTTTACTTGTTAAAGCTAAGATAGGACAAACATAGAAATGACGGCACATATATCCTTGTCATTGATGGCAGCACTAGCCCTACATTTCTTTCTTTCCTCTCTTTTAAAATCCAGCAATACAAAATTCCCAACTATGTTGCATGTATTTTTCTCTTTCTATATAATAACATTATTTGTCATCCATTTTACAACTGGTAAGTTTCAAAGAAAACAATAATAATATAAAGAGCTTAAAATCCCATGTAAAGGTTTTTTGCTGATCTGCCAGGAGCAAAAACCTGATGGACCAGGAGAGGAAGCCACAGGCCCTGAGAATCACCCTGGCAGCTGCCAAGTGAGACATCCTGACCATGGGAGTAAAGTCTTCCTGCCTCCAGCTGAGATAGGCTCCATGTTCTGAAGACCCTTCCCTGTTTTCCCCACCCACTGCACCAAATAGCCACCTTGCTCTCCCTCCTGTCCTGTCTGCTTGCCCATCTACTTTTCTTGCCCTCCCCCAAATTCCACAGGCGAGCCCAATAGGAAATCCCCAGGTAGTAGGTTTCCAGGTTTCCAGGAGGAAGAGCCTCTTCCTCAGATCACCCCTTCATGCACAGCTGGGAGCTGCTTTCCCATTGATCCAATGCCACAACCAAGTACTTACCTGGCCAACTTGTCTGATCTCAATCATTAGCCCTGTTTGTTTACCTGCTTCTGGCAAACAGCTGGGGGGCACCTGAAAAAAACAGTTTCACCAGGATTCAGACTGATTCCTGGTGGTCCTGTCTTTTTAATTTTTAATTTAGAAGTTTGCTTCACCCCACCAAGTTTTTACAATTCAGTTTCCAAGAACCCCAGCCAGCATACTCACTGGTAAGGCATTGCAGGATTTGTAGAACAGCTGGAGGGCAAAAGATTTCTCAGCTCTGTTTTATGGAACATGTCAGGGATAAAAGTCAGGACTATCTGCATGGGAAGCACGTGGTCTTCTTCTGAGGTATGGCAATTCCTTCGTTTTAAAAGTCATTTCCCAAATATTAGAACTATGCCAGCTCAGTGGCAGCACCTATTTAATTACTGAATCTTGTCCCGTACCAAGTTCTATGAGGACATTTGTGTTTTTACGTTTCTTGTTTTTTAAGCAATTTGGCTAGAGGATATTTGCACTGCCACTTATCAACACTCTGTTGTGGGTGCTGTGGTTTGAAAGAAGTTTGGCAGTGTTTTCCAAAAAGCTGAAACAAAGCCAGAAGTTGGTCGTTCTTTCAACCCCACCCCTGCCCCATGAAATACAATTTGAAGTGTCAATAGCAGTTTCTCTTCTGGCAAGCCTCAGCCACAGGAATGTGTTATGTCCAAATACTGGCATCCTGTGGTCCTGCGGGAGGGGGACCGGGGAAGTCTGTTCAGACTCAAGGCTTCTGCATATGATCCTGAAGAAAGACGGACATGTCTAGAGGTCTGTTTCAGAGCATGGAAGTAACAAATTAGAAGTATCATAGTCACCTCAATCATTTATTGTTGGAGGCAGGTATCAAGGATGTAACACCGTTACCTTTAAATAGAATGCAGCAAGTAGGAATAAAGCCTCTCTATTGGTGTAATGAGTAAGAATTTCTAGTTACTTTTACAAAAAACAATGCGATAAGCAATCTAAGGTGCAATAAATAACAGCAGTGTATTATTTTGTAACATTGTGAGTAACAGGATGAGTTAACGAGTAATAAGGTGCATTACTTTATAACATTATGAATAAAAGAAGATTTAAAAAGCAATTTTTCATGTTCTGGTCAATTTCTGATAAATACAGTGTGGATACCAGCTCCAATTCATCTGACAGTGGGTCCTTAGTTCTGCTTGTTTCTTTTATCTTTACTGAAATGTAAATATTTAGAAAGAGAGAGCTGCATTTTAAAAAAGCTTTCCCTGGGGGCAGTTTCAGCTTGGAAATAAGGAAAAAAGTGACAAGTGGCCATCCCTTAAAAAATGAATCTCTGTGTTAATTTCTGTCAAAGGGATACATTACTTTTGATAATATGCATAATATTTCCTTGTATTTCTCAACTTTTTGATGCTCAGGAATTTCCACAACATTAATATCTGCTTCTTGTAATACAGTAAAACTTGCAAGTAAGATTTTAAGTTGCAGTCAATACCTTTTTGTAATTGGCTTTTAAACTATTACAAAAATGAATCACAGCCTGTGTTTCTGTTATAGTTTGGAGGGAAAAATATCGGGAAATGTCAGATCAAACCAAGTTCTTATTAGGACCAATTAAAAGCAAATCAATTATGCATCTCAAGGTGACACAGGTGGTCCTATATCTGGGCTTATAATTAATGTATTCTCACATCCTGCCATGCTTCCACAGTTGCCAAGGTTTCACACAGTTTCAGTCTTCCCTGTAAACATGGAAGATTGACTGAGATAATGATTGCGAAACCAATTTCTGAGCTATTTCCTGTCATGTCACATTTTGAGCTGAGTTGGAATGAGTATGCTGCCATGCATTTAACACTTCTGATTGTTTGAATTTGTTGATGTCAATATATTTTGTGCCCTTTTTTGTACTAGATATGAGTAGTTATGCCCAGTAGAACTATGTGTTTTGAAGACCTCCTTGACATTAATTAACTGATATTAACTAATGTTAATAACATGAATTATAGACCTCTCTCCTAATGTTGATCATGGGTGAGCTGGAGCCCTTGGAAGGCAAAGTAAAGCACAGTGGGAGAGTTTCCTTTTGTCCTCAAGTATCGTGGATCATGCCTGGAACAATTAAAGATAATATCGTCTTTGGAGTTTCATATGATGAATTCCGATATAAGAATGTCATCAAAGCCTGTCAGTTGGAAGAGGTTAGTAGTCTTCTTATTTGCAGCAAATGATAGTAGTTAAAACCTTTAGAGATGGGTATAACTAATGAGAGCACTGCATAGGAACTGCATTATGACAGTCAAAGATACACACACACACACACACACACACACATGAATCCAGAATTGCTCTCATTGAGTGAATTCAACTGCCTGGAGGATTTTGTATTATATATTAGCATACTAGGTGCCTTGAAAAAGAACATAAACTCTTCTAAAATGAACCAGCGTCATAGTCATTAGACAATAAAGAGACAATGCAACAATCAGCAATTTTCATTTTCTGGTATTTGCAACACATCAGCTGTAATCCTGATACACTAAGTAGAACCTATGGGATGTTGTGTAGCTTGCTCACCTTAGAGAAGTTAGTCACTGATTGTATGTTACCTTCATCAACTCTCTTGCATATTGAAACATTTAGTAATGAAGAAACTCACAGAAAATAATTGTTGGATCAATTTCTGTATGCATCTTGTTCAGAACTGAAAATATGTTCATAGAAACTAAACTGTGATCCTCTGTTGTTCTGTTGTTTCCTTGTTCATGTCTCCAGAGCATTAAGGTGAACTGTAAAATGTGGAAGAAAACAGTAATAGCATCTGAACCATTTTAGAATTATAACTCATTATGTTTTGGATGCCACTGATTGCGTATCTATTTGAGACCTCAGGCTAAATGATACCAAGTGCACTGTATCTCCACACCCACGCCCTGGTTGGTCTAGTACTGTCAGGTTAAAAAGCTGATATATGTATAACCTCTATTTCCTTTGACTGGTCTGCAATCCATTCTGACAAAATTATCATCAAATTTCACTTGAAGAATTAGGGATGTGTGCAGTAACTTTATCAAGTACAATTATGCAGAGATGGATGAGAAGGCAAATAGTTTACATAACTTTCTGAGATTAAGATGCTGGAATAAAATGTTCACTCTATAGGACAACATGAAGCACATTGAGCTGGGTGGAGCATTTTACTTGTTAGCTTCTGATTTAGTACATACAAAGCTGAAAGACCTCCCTGAAAGTAATTTGCTATCCAAAAATATTTTAGATGGAACTAGGAAAATGCCAAAGTATGTGCTGTTTCCTTTGGGAAAACTACTGTGATAACTGTACTTTATTAAAATGCATGTAGAGTTTCATTGGGGTGCCAGACCCATGATATTTTAATTTTACATCAAATACATTATGTAAGAAAATTCCTTCCCAGATTAATATAAAAATATCACATCAAAGCAGTTAATAACTGAGCAGAATCCCACAACATTATCCTACTGTTGCTGAGTTATGAATTGTTTTAGTGAGTAGTTATATTCGTTTTTCAATCTTCTTTAAAGTAGCCTTGCAAGCTTTGATTAGAAGTAGACATTAATTAGAATGCATCAAGACCTCAGTGTTTCCCCTAAAACAGTACAGAAGACATGAAGAAGCCTTCCACTGATTTTAATCCAGATGTCAAAGAACAAGCAAGACATCACACTAGAAGACAAGTTAGGAAATGTCTCTAGGAACTTAGTTTACAATGTTAACTTCTCTTTAAAGAGCTTCAAACAACTTATCTCCTTTCTGTCTGCTCATAGGGTCCTTTTATCTAACTTCCCCCCTTTTGTTTATTTGATAATTAATATTTGGCTCAGACCAATACATATTATTTGGGATTAAGTCCCACTGAACCCAGTAGGTCTTATTTCTGAGTTAACAAACTGCAACTAGACTGTTGATTCATAAAGTTCATAAAGACCTGTGTTGTGCAGTTTGCATACAGATCCAGCATGCCTCTCACAACAGGTGTTCAAGCATAATATGAGGATGTTATTTAATATCATACATATATTTAACAAGTTAAGTCTGTTGGATACACTGGAATCACAATAGCATAAAAAACAGAAGGAGCCCCTTTGGAAAAATTCAATACACATAGTGAGGGGAAATCAAAATTTTGGAAGATGTTAAGAAAATCTTCAAAGCATTTTTTTAGAATAGAAAAAGGGAAGAGTTAGAAAGCCAAGGATTATTTAGTTTATTTGTTACTGAATCAGAGTTTAAATTTGCTGGCAGAAGATTTATCTTCATAGCTGCTAGGTATCTAATCAAGCAAAGCAGAGTGAGCCTGAGGACTGAAATGAGCCTAAACAAATGCAAGCCAAGAAAAATAAAATCTGACCAAATCTGAGAGAGATGTGGTGGATTCCCATGCAGCAGAAGGAATTTCTCTCCTTTCTGCAGTTAAAATTAAGAAGATTATCTTATAAGAAGCTCTGGAAGAGGAATCCTAGTAACTAGGTGGTTTATTTATCAGTTCTAGCAGACAAATCTGCTTTATCCTGACTGATATTTTTGGTTCATCTTGTTCAATATTGCCTAAGGTTCCATAATGCAGTCCTTCCCATTCCTAACTGGCAACTGAATACGAGACCTTTTGCATGCTAGACTCTGCTGTTTAGGTATAGAACTTCCCTAGAATAGCAATGTAAAGGTGTCCCATCTTTTCCAGAGGAAACAGAATAGGAGTAATTTGTATTCTGGCTAGTTTTTCATCAAATTTTAAATTAACCACTGAGAAAGAAAATGGCATTATTTACCAATTCTCTCAAGTGTCACTTCATGCTTTCTTTCCTTATAAAATCTGTGATTTTGTGAGTGTTTTTTATGATTTACTTGCTTCTAAAAGCAGTCCAGTGTAGATTTAATTTTAGTACATAACCAGAGTCATAAACAAACACTCAAATAGGAAAGGTGTATTGATTTGATAAATGTATACGTGTTTGCACATAAAAGGTTCTAGTTTCAGTCTCCTGTCTCTTCGGATGAAAGATGCTAGTAAAATGACTAGTAATACTGCTATAAGGGTTTTTGGAGATCAGCTGGTACTCAGGCTAGTGAAAAGTAGGCCAGATGGACTATCGCGCTGAAGCTTTTCTTTCCATTTGCTTCAGAGATGTGATTTTTTATTAAGATTATGGTACAGAGAAGAAAAATTAATTATCCTCTCTCAATTCCTGTCCTTCAGTCCTGAAGTTCTTTCTACATATTCTTTTGCACAAATGATTTCCCTCCACAGGATAAATGCTGAAATTAAAACACATACCTGCACACACACATCTACACACACACCTTGTGGTATTGGGCCATTTTCTACACAGGGTGTTTCAGAGGTTTGAGAGCTGAGATACCCTTTGTCATAAAGGACAAGAAAATCTGTGAATTTTCATTATAACCCTAGTAGGAACAGCCAGGTATGTCTGCCATGGTTCTTGCACCAAAGGCTATACAGTAATGCATAAACACGTCATTGTGGAAGGTGAGGGCTGTCCTTCCTCTGGATTGGCAACTTGCTGAAAAGCAGAAAAGCACAGAAGAGAAACAACTGAACACTTGGGAGGGTGACTGAAAAGTGGTGGAATTCTGTGTGTTGCTATTTTTATAAATTCCTGATGAACTACAGAGAGCACATAAAATAAATGTCTCCCAATAAGTAATGGTTAGTTGGCAAATGGGGAGATCAAACTCAAACATACAATTTGAGAAGAGCAAGTCTGAAAATGAAAAAAAAATGTCTTCTTTGAATAGGACATTTCAAAATTTCCAGAAAAAGATGACACAGTTTTGGGAGAAGGTGGAATCACTCTCAGTGGTGGCCAGCGAGCCAGAATTTCCCTAGCCAGGTGAGTTGAAATCATTGAATGAAGTTTTCTTCAAGTAAATATGGCACATTCTGGTACATTTTGATACCAGCATGTGATTTTGGGAGTCTTCAATGGAATTGTCATTCATATACAAGACTTTTTTTCTTTGTAAACTCATTTTCTTGCAATCAATTGAAAACTGACTGAAAAGGGGTTTTCAAAAATAACTTTAGATTTCATGGTATGTACGGAATTGTAGCTTTTCTCCTAATTTTTGCTGCTTAGAGACAGATATAACAGAAATAATTCTGCACTTCCATTTTTTATCCACAGAAGTTCCAAATTTGCAGGGGATTCAGAAAACTGAGGCATCCAGATTCCAGACTCCCATAGTTTGAATGTTTGATGCCATCCCTGGCCTCTGAAAAGTATAAAAAAAAGTGTAGTTGCCTCTGAGTTATTTGCATTGCATTATTCATGCAGCACAGCCACTTGCATTATGAGCTCAGCCAGGCATTTCATTAGCACTTTTGGAAAGCATAGAGGAGATAGTGGTGTCAGCATTGAATTGTTGCTTGCAGTTCTTTCCTCATTTAAACAAGAATTTGCTTTTGATGCCTTTCCCCCTCCCCAGCTGACATTAAAACACTAGAATTTGGGCTATAAACTGCTTGCGTAACAGGCTTGTGTGATCCATGCCATTATGTGTGTGGTGGGTTGTAGAAGGAAGTCTTCTACCTTTAATCCCACTCAGCTACCATTCTAAATGTCTGCTTGATCTATGTTGCGCGTGCCTTGTATGTCTTGTTTCCATTTGGAGCTTATTCTGCAGCAGCATGATGAAATAAATGCTCAGTAAAAATGAACAAATTCAAAAGGAGCTAATAACAGAGAATGTAAGTTCAAATTTGTGTGGCCACCTCAACAGAAAATGAGTTTTTGGGAACATGTCTAGGACAATGAGTAAACAAATATAGTACATAACTAAACATGAATGTGGTGATTATATGAGCCTACATGTTTGTAATCATAGATAGTCTGGATGTAGTTTGTGTAAGTCTATAACAAAACATTTTCTGAAAAACAATCTAACTGTAAATTAAATCTGTATTTCCAGTGTTGGTACTTACTTTCAATGGAAGTTAATTTCATTTCTTTGTCCTTTATTTAGAGCAGTGTATAAAGATGCTGATATATATCTTTTGGATTCCCCTTTTGGTTATTTAGATATGTTAACAGAAAAAGAAATATTTGAAAGGTATGGTATATTCTGACATATTTTCATTAAAGGGTATTATGTCAGTGAGGCAGGAAAGCCTTCATGCAAAACAGTAGTCATGTCTAACAAATCCATTTGTTAACACAAAATGTGTGTTTGTGCAAATTTCTGTAAAAGCTTATTGTTTTTAGGAATAATCTTAAGGTCTCCATGAAGAACTCATTAGAAAGCAGTTGATATTATAATAAATTAGTCTTGTGAATATTTCCAGGTTTTCATTCTGAGTTTCAGTAGTTCTTTTAACATATATATATGGGTCATTTTAACAACAGTTTAAAAATTAATAAAATCTAATAGAAATTTAGAAAACTTCCAGTCCACTGACCATCGCCACATCTTCTTGTGTTCAATTCCATTTTGTCTGAATCAAGAAATATTAAATCAGTTTTGAACCATAACTAAAAATCCTGGCTCGTATCAAGATAGTTAACTGTAATTTCATGACAGGGACAAAATGGGAAACTACAGTTAATAAAGAACCCCTCCTTTGCAGCTTGCTGCATGAAGGGGCTGTGTTGATACATAATCCAGGATTGAGCAATCTCTGTGGTTTCAGTGTCAGTCAGTTTCACACACACTCATAAAACCTTTTGAGGCTGTATTCCCACTGATGATATTGTGTCATCAGAGTGTGGTGGAATACCATGCCAAACCAATGAGAGTCCTTTAGAACAAGCAGACAATGGTTATTCCTAATACTTTTCACATTTTACCACCAACTGCTACTGGTATGGTTTGGGTGGGATGTGTTAGAGGCCATAAATGCAACCCTAAGGCCCAGGCTCCCTATGTTGCCGTGTCCTGCCTCATCCAGAATGTTTGTTTGTCTCTTGGTTTATTAACATGAGATATGATAATCCAAATGCAGTTACTAAGTTGAAGTTTGGAGACACAAAACATAAGATAAATGGGGGACACACTAATGGATGATCTACAAAATTAGCGAATAGCATCCTTCTTAGCGTACTTGATTAGGGTTCTGATCTGCATGATGAATAGAGGCAGGAGAAGTCTGGCATGAAGAAGGAGACTAGTGTAATTAAACATTTGAAATAGTGGCATATTAAGGCAATTCAGACCACAGCCTAACGTATATGTCATCCTGGAGTTCTGCTGCATTCCTGGTAAGAGTGCATAGCAGTACTGCATTATAGCTCATAGTCTTCAGCTAGCAAGCTAGACTTCATGGTGTACAATTACTTATCATAAAACAGCATCTTCTCTTCCATTCCTCAAACTATAATCTGAGATAATTTATTTAGATTATTTTTCTTAAACTAAAAATGAGTGAAAAATAGAAGTAAAATATAGATAAAGAAAATGGCACTGATTCTAAAAATCTTCTCATAATCATCTTTTCCTCCCTTATTGTTTCTTGTTTTCCAAAGTTGTGTGTGCAAGCTTATTGTGAACAAAACGAGAATCCTTGTCACTTCAAAATTGGAACATTTAAAGATAGCAGACAAGATATTAATTTTACATGAGGGAACATGCTATTTCTATGGAACATTTTCTGAGCTTCAGAGTCAACGACCCAACTTTAGCTCTGAACTGGTGGGATTTGATACTTTTGATCAATTCAGTGCAGACAGAAGGAATTCCATTCTGACTGAAACATTAAGAAGGCTCTCTATTGACAGTGATGGAATGGGTTCGCGAAGTGAAATGAGAAAACCTTCTTTTAAGCAAACATCAGATTTTACTGAGAAAAGGAAGAATTCTGTGATGAATGCCCTGAATTCAAGCCGGAAGTTTTCTTTCATACAAAAAACACCCCTACAGGGTAATGGAATAGAAGAAGGTCTTGGAGAACCCATTGAAAGAAGGTTGTCTTTGGTGCCTGACTCTGAACAAGGGGAGACAATTTTGCCACGAAGCGATGTGTTTAATCCTGGGCCCACATTCAGAGGACAGAGGAGGCAGTCTGTTCTTAACTTGATGACCCGAACCTCAGTTCATCCTGGACAAAGTTTTTACAAAAAGAGCAGCATATCAGTACGTAAAATGTCAGTAGTTCACCAGTCTTCTGAGATAGATATCTATGCCAGGCGGTTGTCTCGGGACAGCGTGGTAGAAATAACTGAAGAGCTTAATGAAGAGGATTTAAAGGTATGTATTCCAGACTACTGTTAAATGTGCTTCAACTACAAATATCTATGTAAGTTGTTTCCTTTTAATGAACATGTTGCAGTGTAATTCTCGTATTACACTTCCCTTTAATTTCAGGTTTCAGCTGTTAATTTTTATATATTGAACTAATGATCTCATGGTGATACTTCTTGCAGTAACATTGACCTAAGTCTAAGTCTAACTCCCGCCTAGAGTAAACATGTTGAATCAGTGGGACTTTGGTCATTCCACACTAGCCTGTTATGGCGCTATTATTCCACTTTCAACATCCTATGGAATCCTAGGGTTTGCAGTTTAGGGAGGGGCCTCAAAGGCTGCAAACCCCAGGATTCCATAGGATGTTGAAAGTGAAATAATAGCGTTATAACAGGCTAGTGCAGAAATGGCCTTTATTAAGTGAATACTTTTGTAAGTTCTGCCAAACAATTGCATATAGGCCATTGACTCAAATCAGCAAAACTATATTTTGGTGGGGATGAGGTATACTTCCATTTGATCTATGTTTTTAAGTGACCTGATTAGCTTCCTAGAATATGAAGACAGCCAGGATGGTGTAGTGGTTTGACTAGGACACTGGGAGACCAGGGTTTGCATCCCTACTGAGCCATGAGAACCCACTGAGTGACCATGGGCAAGTCACACTCTCTCAGCCTCAGAGAAAAAGCAAACGCAAATGCCCTCTGAACCCATCTTGCCAATAAAACCCTGTGATAGCTTCAATTTAGGGTTGCCATCAATCACAAATGCCTTGAAGGCACATTAACAAGAATATGAAAAATTGAATATAGGTATAAATTGGACTACTAACAGCTCCAACTTTTGAAGTATTCAAAAATGCATTAAAATGCATATAGTAGGGGAACTTCTTCACAAACACACATTTTATGAGGAAAGCATGTACAAATTAAATTCTTTTTTGTATACATGCACTCAAACCCATTAGCAACAAAAGGGATGGAATTGCGTTTCAACTGATGACATGTGAAACAGCCATCAACTAGAAATGATTTAATTGTCCTTCTGCTTCAGATAGTTCATAAATACTTTACAAAAATGTTCAGGAAAGTTTCAAATATTGTCAGAGTTCATCTTATGTATTTGGAAAGAAAGAAAAAACTATGAATAGAAATAGAGTGGGCAAACAGAGAATTCGTAAGCACCATATTGTTTAGAATAAAGACCGGAAATAAGCATCAAAATTTATGAATGTCTCAATAATAGAATTGGTTCTGATTAATATATGTAAGTTGCTAATGATACTGATGCATTATGAATATGCCAGAGTCAACACTTACTTGGATCATTCTAACTGCATCTTTGTCCATTGTTTTACCAGGAATGTTTCTTTGATGACTCTGAGACAATGAACACTGTCACTACATGGAACACATACTTCAGATATATTACTGTCCACAAGAAGTTGATTGTTGTTTTAATTTTGTGTGTAGCAATTTTTTTAATTGAGGTAAGAAAGGTAACATAATAATCTCTGTTTTCAATCTGTATAGCAATGGTATATTAAATCAGGATTCAAGTAAGACAGATGGTCTGCTAAAAGGAAGAAAAAAAAAGAACTCCCACATTTTTTTTAATAGCTGTTTAGAGAATGGAATATAGTGGGTACACTTGGTTACAGTAGGTATATCTGCTGAATTTCCTCTTCTACAGAACTATTAAGGGTGCTGGAGCCCAGTTATTCGTATCTGGCTACTCTAAGTACAAAGGTAGCAGTGGAACTCTTAGGGGTGCTGTATGTACTCACAACTGAATTTTAGTTGTTAAATATATCCATTTACTAATCTACATCTGAATTTTTACCAGCAACAACTGTCAAACAACAGTGCTTAGAATATTACATACATATTTTGCCACTGCAAATTGAGCAATGGTTCTGCTGAAATCACTCAAAAAGCCAAATATCTCACTTTGGTAGATGTCAGGACCCAGTTCTTACACTTCAGGCCAGAGGTGGGCAACATGTGGCTCTTCAGATGTTGCAGACTCTAGCACCCATTAGCCATAGCCAATGGGCAAAGATAGGAGTTGCAGTTCAACATCTAGAGCACTAGAGATTGTGCACTTCTTTTCTAGGCTAGATCAGGGCTGGACAAAGTATGGTCTCTGGGCTGTGTGTGGCGTCTAGATCCTTTTATTTATTTGTTTTTTGCACCTTCCAAACACCCAGGAAGTTTTTTTTAAAATGCTAGTAGTACCAGTAAACTACTAAATGCAGTTAAACATTGTGCAGTTGACTAGCAGAATTAATTGCCTTGTCAGTTATCAGTCAAGCAGAAACCTTGGTTTTGCAGCTTTTTCAAAGCATTTCAAAGTGTTTCTCAAGTCAATTGTGATAGAAGCCTTTAATTTGCTGCTTTGAGTGTTTCTGCTACTGTTTGTGATATTCTGCCACAGCAAATTAATTTAAATGCTATGATTACCTAAGGTGATTTGCAATTTAAAAATATTATGTAATTCATTAAAATCACTCTATAATGGATTTAATTTATTCCATCATGAAGTAATCTTAATGATTAAGTGAACTGTAATTGATAATAATACTTAAAAGATTAAATGTAAATTAATCTGAAATAACATTTAATTATTTGATGATTCTGAAATTCATTTTTATTAAATAGAATAAATATATTTTATGTATTATAATAAAATAAAAAGTTACTTACCAATTTTTACATATTTTACCTCATTTATATTTCCTTCTCCAATATGGTCTGTTAAAAAATTGTACTAAGCTTTTATCATTTTCCCTTAGACTATGCCATTTAAGGCATATAGCCCGGTACTGCAGAAGTTACTATGTATGTTCTGGCCTGAACAATAGTTCCTAAAAGCTTGTCCATGTTTAGATTTAAGACTGCACACACTTATGTAGGAGTAAGCTCCATTTAATTCAGTGGACTTATTTTTGAGTAGGCATGGATAGGATCGGTCTGTAAGTTAA
Organism: Iguana delicatissima; assembly: GCA_948472985.1. Lineage (NCBI taxonomy): Eukaryota > Metazoa > Chordata > Lepidosauria > Squamata > Iguanidae > Iguana > Iguana delicatissima. Next base: position 42,085 of record CAOKZL010002567.1, on the reverse strand, counting down.
GTGGGAAAGTACAGAGGGCAAAGATAAGGTTGGAAAATATAGCTGAAAAATTTTAATAAACTTTTAACATGACGATGGTAATATGGTAGTAAGGATGGGCCAGGAATTGCTGCAGACCAGGTCATACTTGGTACAGAAAAATAACGTATACACAGAGAAATGTTGAGAAGAAAATTTTAATATGATTTTTAAAACTTCACTTAAATTACTATGATACCCTATAACAGTGCTTTGTAAATGTTTTCTGATTAAATGAAAGTGTGACAGCAAATAATTGTTGAGTATCTGATCATAGAGAAAGGGAACAAAATGAAACAACAGCAAAGATTGAGACTTAGGCCATTTCCGCACAATGAAGCTCTTCCGCGTCGTCTTGCTGCAGTCCTGGGTCCAGAAGGGAGCGCGTCAGCAACGCTCCCCTCTGCGCCTGCTCGGTCCATGCGGAAGAGAATGCAATGGCGCCACGTCTTCCTTCCGCAATGCAGCTGGGCTTTTTCCGTTGCTGTGCTGTGGAAGGAAGTGTCGCCAATGCACTTTCGCATCTTCCACATGGCCAGAAGTGACGGGAGCACTGCGCGATTGCAGGTGCGAAACGGATTTTTTCCGTTTTGCAAAAACTGCGCAAGTGCAATGCTCCACAATACAATGGCAGCGGGACGGCGATGACATCATGTGGAAGCGCAACCTGCTGACCGCTGCCATCCTGTGGCAAAAACGCAACAGCAACGTTGTGCGGAAAGGGCCATAGTGTGGAACAGTTGCTAATGTGATCTATAATCTTGTATGAGCTACTAACAAAGTGACCGCACTACACTGTTATAGCATTATTATTTTACTTATTATTTATTGTTTTAATTTGCAGTTTAGGGAGGGGCATTTAGAATTCTTAGCCAAAGAGTTCTTGGTCTTCACTAAACTAGAAGCCCCAGATGTTGTCATGGCATTATAACAGTGTAGTGTGATAAAGATAAGTATACTAAACTAAGGAATCTTTCCAAGCTCAGCCCCCATCTCCAAACTTGATGGGTGAATGTCATTCACCTGGGCTCAAATCACCAGCTCCCCATAGAGTTGATGCCTGGTACAGTAAGTTGTGGGGAGTTATAATCGTGGCAGTTGTATCAAAATCATGACTGCAAACCAATTATGAATGTGAAAGTTACAGATCAGTATTCTTGGTAGCCTTCATATTTATATCTATATTCAGGATTACTACTTAGTCATGATTATGACACTAACACCATGATTGTAACTCCTTCTGCCCAAGTCTGCTTTACTGAACATCAGCTGCATGGGGAGAAGGAGATCCATTCCATCTGTGATCAGAGAATGGATGAATGATGCTTCTGTCAGATTTTGAGGAGAGGACAGGCCAGGAGAGGTTAAGGAAAAATACAGAAAGAAAGAAAAAATACAGTTGTCATCAGTTGACACAGTTATAGCACTAGTCCCTGGAGGACTGGGAAGACCAACCTGTCAGTGCTCAACATCAGATAGTTTCAGAAACACTGCTTTAGTAGACCTGTCTTCCAGTACCCCTTAAGCTATACATCTCAGTGGATCACTGGGGGCACTCAATTCTCAAAGCTGAATCAGCCTCACAGCACTGTTGTTAAAATAAAATTGCATAGGGTAAAGAGGAGGAGCCATATTATGCTACTGTTTCCTTGGAAAAAGAATGCACAATGACAGCAGCAGCAGCAACAGTAATAGTAACCATGTTTTTCATTTTTGCAGGTGGTGGCTTCTCTAGTTGTAGTGTTGTATATCAAGTGAGTATTATTTTGAATATATCATTTAAGATGTAGCAGGTTAAGGAATGTTTTAATAAGAATTTTTAAAGCTTAATAGTGCTTTAATGCTGCAATAGTTTTGTTATGCTTTAGTATTGTTTATTTAGCATTATGTTTGTTTTTATACCTTTTAAAATCTGAGAAAAAACAACAACAGTAATTTGTTTTGATCATAGGGACAATTTTTTGTCAGGACCATGGTAGAAAAAGCGTTAAATTTCCCCTTCATCTTTACCTCTTCAATTTGGAGGCTCTCAGACTCCCTTGCAGCTGTTATTTATAGAACAAACATGCTAGGTTAATTTATGTCACATCTTGTTTGACACTTAGTTATAACTGCAAACATGCATCACACATTTTTCAAGGCTTAAAGCCCAGTCCTATGATTTTTTTCCCCTCAGAAATGAAATCTGTTTTATTCATGGCCGTTATTCCAAAGTGTACACAGATAGGGTTGCTCAGGTACTCACACTCCTAAGAATCTTTATTTAGAAGTAAGTCCCACAAGGTATTACCACTCAGGAAAGTATGGTGGATTCAGATTTAAGTGGCTACAAATGGGCTGATGAAAGTAGACTCTCCACTTTCCCTCCTGACAGCTCCTCCAGCTTCCTTGAATTATTTCAGAGAAGGCCAGAGTAACCACTGAATGGGAAAGCATTCAGGTTAAATGAACCCACTGAATACAGATGGTAGGAGGTACATTCTATGAGTTTTGTGTGAGTTTTGTCTCTAAGATCAGCTGACAAGTGAGAGTTCTGCTAGCAGATGAGCTGCTGGATAAGAGGGTATCCCCTAGGGATGGGACAAATCCAGAATTTTCTGAATCCGGATCCAAATCCCTTGAATGTTCTGAGAATCCACGAATCCCACAAATCTTGAATCTTTTGCATCATTGCTGGGGGCGGGCAGGAGAAGAGCGGGGAGTGTGACATTGTGCTCCCCACCAGCTTCTCCCACCCACCCCGGGCAGGACTGTGCTGGAGGGTGGGCAGGGGAAGAGTGGGGAGCGCGACGCTCCCTATAGCTTCTCCCACCCACACTGGACAGGATTGTGTGGGGGGCAGGCAGGGAAAGAGCGGGGAGCGTGAGATTGTGCTCCCTGCCTCCACAGGATTTGAAGGATTCGATTCACCTATTTTGGTGCAGAGATTTTGAATCCTTGCGGAGGATTCAACGATTCAAAGACCCAAGGATTCGGTTGGTCCTTCTCTAGTATTCCCTAATCACAATACTCTACTTTTGGTGCATTTTCAAATTAGGATAGGATCTATCTATAGCCCCCATAACTTTTTATGATATGTTAGAGTAGCTCCCATTCTTTGTAAAGCAGGTTGTACAATGAGATGTTGCTAATAATATAACAACAGTAACAATGCCATTAAAAATTTCCTCTTAAAATATTTAAACAATGTGTTTAAGTTAGTCAGAATGGTGTGGTTTGAATGTTGGACTGTGACTCTGGAGACCAGGGTTCAAATCTGTGCTCAACAAGCCTATCTTGAGCAAGTCACATTTTCTCAGCCTCAGAAGAAAGCAAAAGCAAACCCCCTCTGAACAAATCTTGCCAAAAAAACCTGTGATAAGTTTGCCTCTGAACAAATCTTGCCAATAAAACTCTTGCCTTAGGGCTTCAAAATGGCCTTGGGGGGCCTCATGTGACCCTTTGGCTACAGTTTGCCCACCCTTGCTTTAAAATGAACTTTTGTATACCTCTTGAAAACTCTTTTTGAAAACAGCGTTTTCTAAAAAAGGAAGTGTCTCCAAGTCAATTATGCTTTACTCTCCAACTTGATATACTATATAAGATTAAATGGTTATATCGACTGTATAATTATCTCTGTATGTGTTTCTTATAGTTCTATTATTACAAGGTCAACAAACCAAACAAAGCTAACAAATGGTACTTCTGATGAACTGGAAAACGTTGCTGTTATTGTTACTGAGACTAGCAGCTATTACATCTTCTACATTTATGTGGGAGTGGCAGATACCCTGCTGGCCCTGGGAATCTTCAGAGGCATACCCCTGGTGCATACTCTAATAACAGTTTCAAAGACTCTTCATCGCAAGATGTTGCATGCTGTTCTTCAGGCGCCCATGTCTTCCTTCAACAAGCTGAAAGCAGGTAAATTAGATCAATATATTCAATAAGCAGAAGGTTTATCATTCTGAACAAACCCCTATCTTTCGCTAAAAGGGACATTTGAGGTTTTTGCTTGGACCAAGAAAAAATAATGAAACCTCCACCACCTTTTCTCCAACAAATTTGGAGGTAGAAATTTAGGTGCAGTCTTTGGGCAAGGTGTGGGGAGGCCTTTGGAAATGGATTCATAAATGTATCTGGAAAAGCACCACAGTGAAGCTGCTGTGTTGTTCCCACACAGGGAAAAAAGATTGACTCAGGCCAGCCTAGGCCCTGAGATCCATAGGAGAAGCCCCTCTCTGCATTCCACCTTCACAGATGTATCTGGTCGGGTTGTAAAACAGGGGCTTTCAATTGCTGCCCCTAGGCTCTGGAACCCCCTTACCAGAATGCCCCCTCTTTCTTATATTTATTTGTAGACTACTTTTCCCTCAAAACTGGGAGTCAAAGTTGCTCACAATTTAAAAAACAACACAATTAAAAACATATAAAAAGTGAATATTAAAATAGAATTAAACGATTTACAGAATTAAAACAGCTCAATAAAGAATAAAAATGCAATTATAAAGAGCTCTTAAAAACAACAGTTTAAGCAATACAACATTCCCCAGCCCATTCTTTAAAAATTTTTTCATTAAAGCCTACCTGAATAAAAAGGTTTTAGCCTGTTGCTGGAAAGATAATGAAAGAGGAAGCCATTCTGGCCTCCCTGGAAAGTGAATCCCAGAGTCTAGGCACAGCCCCTGAGAAGCCTTTCTTTTGCATCACCACCAACTATGCTTGCAATGGTGGTGGGACTGACAGAAGGGCCTCTCCAGATGATCTCAGAATCTGGGTCGGATCATATAGGGAGATGTGGTCTGGCAATAACCTGGACCCGATTCATATAGATCATAACTAGCACTTTGAATTGTGCCCAGAAACAAAACTGGAAGCCAGTGGAGCTGTTTAAGTGGGGTTAGTATGGTCTCTGTAACCTGCCTCAGTTAACAGTCTGGCTGCAGTTCTTTAGACCGGTGGAAGTTTCTGGACACTTGTCAGAGGCATCTGCAAGTAGAGGATATAGGATACAATTAAGGCATGGACCACTGTGACCATATCTGGCATCTCAAGGAATAGGCACAGTGACACAAAATATTTAAATGTGCAAAAGCACTCCTGGCCATCACAGAAATGTGGGCCTCCAGGTTCAAAGTTCAGTCCAAGAGTACACCCAAATGCAGACCTGTGTCTTCAGAGAGAGTATAACCTCATATAACACAGGCTGAATCCCAGTTCCCTGATCTGTCTTCTGACTGACCAGAAGCACTTCTGTCTTGTCTGGAATAAGTTTCAATTTGCTTGCCCTCATCCAGTCCATTAATGATGACAGACACTGGTTTAGGACCAGAATAACTTCCTTGGATTGCGATGGAAAGGGATAATATTGCTGGGCGTCATTCACATATTGATGGCACAGCACCCCAAAACTTTGGACAATCTCTCTCAGTGGTTTTAAAATATATTAAATAGCATGGAGGAAAAAACAGAATCCTGAGAAACCCCACAGGTCAAAGGCCAGGAGATTGAACAGGAGTCCCCCAGCACCACCTTCTGAGTTTGCCCCTCCAGGAAGGAATGAAGCCACTGTAAAACAGTGTTTCCAAGTCACATCCCAGCAAGGCAGTCCAGAAGGACACCCTGGTCAATGGTATTGAAAGCTGCTAAGAGGTCCAGCAGAACCAGCAAGAACACATTCCCCCAGTCCAGTTCCCTGTGTAGAGAAGGAGATCAGAGCTGAAACCAGATTGAAATTATTTATTATTATTTATTATTATCTTTACTTATACTGTGCTTTTCTCCTTGAAAGGACTCAAAATGGCTTACAATAGTTTAAAAGAGAACATAGTTAAAACTATAGCATGCAAAAGTTAAAACACACATTAAATAACTATAGTAATTAAAACAATATTAAAATATATATTAAAAACAACATACAAATGATTAAAATAACCAGCACCTTTCTTCATACTAATTACCATACGTATAAATGCCTGCTGAAATAAGAGTGACTTTAGCTGTTTCCTGAAGGTAGGCAGGGAGGGTGCCAGTCTGACCTCTGGAAGGGAGTTCCAGAGCCTGGGAGCAGCCACTGAGAAGGCCCTCTCTCGTGTTCCCACCAAATGTACCTTTGACGGTGATGGGACGGAGAGGAAGGCATTCCCAGCAGATCTCAATGCCTGGGGTGGTTCGTAGGGGAGTATACAGTCCTTCAAATAACCTGGACCTGAGCAGTGTAGGGCTTTAAAGGTCATCACCAGCACTTTGAATTGTGATCAGAAACAGACTGCAGCCAGTGCAGCTGTTGCAGCAGAGGTATTGTGTGATTCCTGTACCCAGCTCCAGTTAACAACCTGACTACAGCTCTTTGGGCCAACTGAAGTTTCCAAGCACTCTTCAAAGGCGGTCTCATGTAGAGCACGTTACAATAATCCAACCGGGATGTAACTAAGGCATGTGTTACCATGGCCAGGCCTGATGTCTCAAGGAAACAGGTGCAGCTGGCGCACAAGCTTTAACTGTGCAAATGCACTCCTGGCTACTGCTGAGACCTGGGCTTCCAGGCTCAGAGTTGAATCCAGGAGCGCTCCCAGGTTGCGGACTTGTGTGTTCAGGGGGAGTGTAACTCCATCTAGCACAGGCTGAATCTCTATGCTCTGATCTGCCTTTCTACTGACCAGGAGCACCTCTGCCTTGTCTGGATTGTTTCAATTTGCTTGCCCTCATCCAGTCTATTACTGATGTTAGGTAGTAGTTTAGGACCAACCTGGCTTCCTTGGCTTGTGGTAGGAAGGAGTAATAAAGTTGGATGTCATCCGTGTACTGATGGCACCGAACCCCAGAACTCCAGACAACCTCTCCCAATAGTTTCATGTAGATGTTAAATAGCATGGGGTACAAAACTGAACCCTGAGGGACCAAAGGGCAGGGGGTTGAACAGGAGTCTCCCAGCACCACATTCTGGGTTCAGCCCTCCAGGAAGGAATGGAGCCACTATAAAACAGTGCCTCCAAGTCCCATCCCCGCAAGGCAAGCCAGAAGGCTACCATGGTCGATGGTATTGAAAGCTGCTGAGAGGTCCAGCAGAACCAACAGGGGCACACTCCCCCTGTCTAGTTCCCTGCATAGGTCATCCTCAGCCATCTCAGTCCCATAGCCAGGCCTGAAACCAGATTGAAATGGATCTAGATAATCTGTTTCATCCCGAAACCTCTGGAGCTGAGAGGCTACCACATGCTTCAGAATCTTGCCCAGAAATGGAATATTAGAGACTGGCCAGTAATTATCCAAAATAGTGGGATCGAGAGGTGGCTTTTTTTACTAGTGGTTTTATAAGAGCCTCCTTCAGAGAAGCTGGAACTTTATCTTGTCTCAGGCAGGCATTAACCACACCCTCTACCCACTTGGCCAGTCTCTCTCTAGCTTTTTTAATAAGCCAGGAAGGGCAAGGATCTAGCACACATGTGGTGGCTCTCACATCTCCAAGGATCCTGTCCACATCCTCAGGCTGTATAAACTGAAAAATGTCCCTTATCACTGGACAAGCAAAGGCCAGAGTTACAAAACCACAGGATCTGTATCAATCATGGCATCGAAATCAAAGTGGATCCAAGTGATTTTTATCTGCAAAGTACCAGCCAAATTGTTCACAGCAGGCTGTCAAGTGGTGTGGATTTTGCTCTCTTGGGCTTCTGTATAAAAGATATAGACAATCCATTTCATCCAGAAACCACTGGATTGGGAGTTGACTACACACTTCAATACTTTGTCCAAAAATGGTAGGTTGGACACTGGCTGATAATTGTCCATTCAGAAGTGGCTTTTTCAACAAGGACCTCACAACTGCCTCCTTTAAACAAACTGGAATTCTGCCTTATTGTAAGAAGGCGCTGATTCCCCCTATCAACTACACAGCCAGTCCCCTCTTGCCTGTTTAATAAGCCAGGAATGACAAGGATCTAGTACACATGTGGTGACTCTCACCTCTTGAAGGATCCTGACCACATTCTCAGGCTGCACAAATTGAAAAGTATCCAAACAGAAGCCAAGGTTGGAACAGTTATTAGCTACAGTATCCAAGCTGGAGCAGAACTGAGCGACTTTATCTGCAAAGTGCCATGCAGGCTGTTGAGTGGGTCTGCATTTCCTACCTGAGGACCACAGTGCAATAGATCTCTGACCACTCAGAACAGCTTTGCTGAACAGCTCCTTTCAGATGCAATGGTGGCAATGAAGATAATTTCTTTGCTGCAACCACTATCATGGAGTAGGCCTTTAAAGGGGCTCTAGTCCATGTTCAGTCAAGACTCCGAGTCTTCCATCAACTTTGCAGTAGTCTCTGTCTCACTTGCTTGATCACTGCCAACTCCCTGGAAAACCAGGGGGCTGGTTTGATCTCACTCCATAAGAAGAGATGCTCAAGGGTGATTGTATCCATCACCCTGGCCATTTCCCTGTTCTAGAGGCTATCCAGAGCTGCAATAGAATTGCCTGCCAAGGTAACAAGAAAATCCCCAAGAGCAATTTGGAATATGTGTGGATCCGTCAGCCTCCTGGGGTGGACCGTCCTAATTGTTACCCCACCCTGCAGACGTTCCAAGTCCCAGAGAGACCAGGTAATGATCCATCTATGACAATGGAACTGCAGAGAGTTCTTCCACACCAAAGTCACTATTGCCTCATCCAGCACACACACACAAAAAAGTGTCCAGAGTGTGCCCAGTAGCATGAATAGCACCAGATACCATTTGGAACATACCCATGGTTGTCATAGAGGCCATGAAGTCCTAAGGTACTCTCAGCAGTGTAGACTCAGCATGTATGCTGAAATCTCCCAGCACTACTAGCTGTGGAGACTCCAACACCAACCCAGACCATCCTGACTGGCTCAGGAAGAAGACTGTTGAGCAGAAGCGTGGGCAATGCACCATCGGAATCTCTATCCTGTCCCTACTATTCACCCTTAGGTATAGACCTAAAGAATTGCTGTTCTTTTGTTGGCTAGATATTTTTTTTTGTTCTGACAAACTTTTATTACTGAATATTTTTAAAGAAAGGGCTTTAGAGGGTATTGTATTATTTTTATTGAACTATTGTAACTGCTTTTTCTCTTTTATAGATGTATGTTTTAATTATTTTCATGTTTTGGGTCATTTCGTTGTATTTTAATGTTGACTTTTTATGTTTTTAGCTGTATTATACTTGTTTTAAATTGTAAGCTGCCTTGAGCCTCAATTTTTGGGAAATGTGGGTTCAGATGATGATGATGATTGTGATTGTTCTTGGTTCAGATTGTGCTTAGTTCATATACAGCAGTGCCATTAAAAGGCGGGGGGGATACAGTACTCAACATCTTCAACCAGCACAGGTACTGGAAGTTGAAATCCAAAAAAGTTACTTTCCTAGGCTAGCACATCTGCATGTACTTTCTTCACCAGAACGTTTTGTTGGTCATAACAAAACAGTGCTTTTACAGTGGACTTACATATAATGCTGAATTAGTTAAATTCTTCTCCGAATTTTACCATAGCCTGCTTTCTACTCAAGAAGGCTCACTTATTAAAATATGCTACTTCTATATTCCTGAAGTCTATTGCTTTATTATTTTCTTTTTCAACATGTAGGTGGAATACTTAACAGATTCTCGAAGGATACAGCAATATTGGATGACCTATTGCCACTTACATTATTTGACTTCATCCAGGTTTGTATAAACCAAATATATTTTGTGGTGGGGAACTTGCTTGTGTTCTAGAAGGCAAACTGTGTTATGAAGATCAGATTATATATCAAATTAAGAAGAGAATAAAAAAATGTAATATGTGTTAAGTTTCCTAAGGTTTGTCATCAGACTGTTTGGTTGCCAAAACTATACTTTCATAGCTGTGATATCTTCCTCTTTGTTTTTTGCTTCTCCTATGTCTGCCAATGCTTTAGAATCTGGTATTAGCTTGGCTGCTTATTTCACGAATCTGCTTGATGCAATCTATGTGCACCAGAACTTAGGCTATGCTGTCCATCCAATGAGATGAGCGATGGCATATTCAGGACAGACAAAAGAAAGTATTTTCATGTAGTGCATAGTAAATGCTTGTATCTTACTGTAGCTAAGTATTATCGTGGCTAGTAGATAAGATGAGTTTTAAAGTAGAATTCTATGATGGTGGTCATGACACCTTCATGTTTTAGATGAAGCATGTAATTGAACCGCAGTAGCTGCAGCAAATGGGGGAGGACAGTTGTGTCCATGTTCTCATTGTGGACTTCCATAGGCATCCAATTGTCCACAGAATACTAGATCAGATAAAAACTCAGGTTTTTTGTCAGTAGACCTGAACGTATATTCATTCACAAGTGCATCTTGACTAAATAGATCACTCTCTTCTTACTAATTAAAGTTATGACAAATGTTCACTTCCACATTTCCTCTGTTCTCTTACTACTGCTAACAACCTAGCAGACTCTGAAAATTTTAACCAGTCATGTGCCACTGAGACTGTATTACATCATAACAATGGACACTGAGCCATCTCCTAAAGCAGATAGGGAATATAATTTTTCAGACAATGTTTAACAATAGTTGCATTTGAAAAAAAATAAAATCAATGTGCTGCCAGTAACTGGCTAGACCATGAAAACAACAACAACCCAGAATTTAAACAAAAAATGCACAGTTACTTTGAATGAAATAAACTATTACAGTTGGCCCTACAGGTGGGTTTTACTTTCACAGATTTGATTATTTGGGAGTTTCTCTAGCCCCTGCCCTCCCAGTGCATCTTTTCTGGGGGAACTTTCCCTCTTGGCAGCTCTAATTAGTCTGCACAGCACTTTAAAAACCTTCCTCTAATCCTCGTTTTCCTTCACCAGCTGCCAGGCCAGCTAAGGATGACTCGCAGCCCAATTTCTCAGCTTCACAAATCCTCTCCAAATGCCTCACTCACCCAAAGCAGGAGATAGGGAAGAGAGAGGAAGTATTGGGCCACCATGCTGCATCACCCTTTTCTCCCTCTTCTTTCCCTGATCTGGTTTGGACCATGAGTGCCTATTTCCCCCACCTTGCCTTGGCCCCCTCCCACTGACACATAGGAGATTTCCGCACTAGATTGTTATAACACTATGATTCCACTTTCAACATCCTATGGAACTCTGGGGTTTGCAGCTTTGGGAGAGGCCAGCCGGCCCCTCCCGAACCTGCAAACCCCAGGATTCCATAGCATGTTGAAAGTGGAATCATAGTGCTATAACAGTCTAGTGCGGAAATCACTATAGTGTTTCCATTTTTGCAGGGATCCTGCATCTCTAACCCTAGCAAACATAGAGGGCTGACTGTATTTTATTTTTGCATTTATGAACACAATCCCAATTCTATATAATTTCAGCAGCTGGGTAGATTCTCATCCAATATAGAAAAGACAGTTCTGTTTCCATGGCCATCAAGATACCAGCTGCTAACAAAACTGCAAATTGCAGTATTTTAGAAAAAGCAGATATATGCCTGCTAGGAATTATGCCAAGAATGATACATGGTAAAATAGAAAAGGATACTGTCACTACAGTGTACATAACATTGTTTAGTATGCAGATAATTTCTGGAGTACATACTGGCATTGTAGACAACTGTTGTACAGTTCTCCAATATCATGGAGGTGGTCTTTTTGTATTTGCTAGAGCTAGATTTACCCATTTATTGTGAGAGTAAGGATGATTTTACTTCAGCTGTCTTTCTTTTCCTTTTCCCACTGCTTTTAAGAAGTGGGAAGGGGCTTGTGCTTGTGTGTTACAGGTTTATTGTATGGATTTCCACTAGAAAAGGCTTTCCCTGTTGGTAGAGTTGCCTTACCATCTAGTCTACTGGTTTTCATTCAGTGTCTAGGTATGCCACTTGACAGCTGCTTGCACCATCAACTGGCCCAGATTTCAAGCCTTTAAAAAACCACCACCATCACCACCAAGTATCTAGGTCTTGTAGGAGAAGAGTTATGGAACAAAAGTGCAGTCACACTTCTGCCCAGTTTCTGTGCAAGAAACAAGACTATCCTTGCTTTTTTTTTTTAGTTCGATACCAGTGGTTCTCAACCTGTGGGTCCCCAGATCTTCATGGACTTCAGCTCCCAGAAGCCCTGAGCATTGACCATAGTGGCTGGGGCTTCTGGGAGCTGAAGTCCATGAACATCTGGGGACCCACAGGTTGAGAACCACTGTTCTATACTCTGAATTGTATATTCTGCTTAAAAGGTACATTAAGACATAACCATTCACCAAATTAATATAAAAAGGCTTTGGGGAAGGAAGTAGCATAAAGGATAATCTGGTATGTTTCTTCATGGAACTACTGTTTTTGTTTGGTTTATAAAAAAATCTGCTATACATACATATTTCAAATGTCTAAGTGGTCAGTGGGTTATTTTTAAACACTGAGATGCACTGTATTTTAAGATTCAGATCAGTGGCAGGACACTGCAGTAGAAATAGAAGTACAACAAAATTGATAAGTTACATTTACAGAAACATTTCCCATCATTGACAAAAAGAAATAAGGAATTATATTTACTTCATCTATTTGAGAAAACGACTCCTGGTGCAAGTACTAGTGTCACAGAAACACTTATTATTTATCTAAAGATGCACTACTTATCCTACTCTAATTGTTAACGTATTGAGCTAAAAAATTAAAAAAGAAGATATGCTACAATAATTTGATGTATGTCAGAAGCAAGATATCCTTGCTTTTCAATGTGTTTAGCCATTAGGAGGTCTCACCCATTTTGACTGAGATTGTGATCCATTCTCTCTCAGTTCCAATTCCCAGTTCCTTGGGTAAATGTTATAGCCCAGCAGGAAAATCTAAGCTTTTGGAGGAAAGTCTAACTGGAGTCTGTTTTATAGAGCTTCTTTCAAAGATTGTACAGAAAACCATGGAGCCGTTGGCATGAAGGAAGTGAGAGGCGATAATGATTAGTAATTAAAGTTCCATGTAACCTGTTCTTTTTCACAGCTTGCTAGATATAGCAGTATTGTACATTTGTACTGGATGCCCAGAAAAGAAATCAAGTTACATTTTATGAGAGGATGCTGGGATTTTCCTACAGCCTGATGTGATTATTGCCACCTTCTGTCCACCTTACTTTGATTCCCCTTCCCACCACTGCCCTTTCTCCCACCTGTCTCCCCACCTTGCTTTATCTCTGTCTCCTTCTGCACCTGTTCTTGCAGCAGTAGCATTATGACTGCCTTTGTCTTTCTTAAGTGGGGGAGAGGGAAGAGAGAATTGGTGGTGCAGCTAGGGCTACAAGAGTGAGAAGCATGGGACAAGGGCAAGGTGAAGCAAATGGGGCAAAGAGGAGAAGAGGAGGTGCAACAAGTGAGTTCAAGGTGCAAGAGTGGAGATGGGTGGCTGCGCAAAATGAAGGGAAGGAGGGAAGAGAGAGTTAGATGTGAAAATGCAAAAATCAATGAGAAAGAAGGATATTGAATATATGAGGTGGGGCAAGGGAAGTAAAATTAAAGAAGGGATGGTGAGAGGGGGAGGCATGAGGTGATGGAAGGGACAGGAGAGGCCGGAAGTAGTACACAAGATGAGGGAAAGGAGAGTGGGTAATACAAGCAATGGAGTGCAAGAAGGAAGCATGCTAAAGGTAGGAGGGTATGCCAGGAAAGGAGAGAAGCATAGCTGCAGAGTAAGGGATGGAAGCACTGTGAGGTGAGGCAAGAGAGAGGAAATGAGTGGGAAAAAAAGACTGAGACATGCAGCAGGAGAGTACAAGGAGGAAGAGAAGAAGGTACATGGTGAGGCAATGAGCAAAGGAAAGAGGTGGCGTTTGTAAGTTTGTCCTTACTTTCCTGTATATTTCTCTGTGAATCAAATGGAAGTAACTCTGAGAGGCTTGCTGTACTATTTTCTGGATCAGTATGTTTTTGTCATCAGTATAGAGACTGATGGACAAAAAAACCAAGAACAAATCCAAAACCTTCTAGTGATCTGAGGATAGCATTAGAAGAACCATACACTTCATCTGGGTTCTTCTTGTTACTAATTCCCACAATAAGTGTGAAAGGTAGATTTACTGACAGATAATGATGGTCAAAGGGCATATAGTCAATTTCACACCAAAACAGGTATTTGTACTTGGGTCTTTCTCTTCCAAATCCAACACTTTAAAACATTCTCTTGGAAAAATAGCAATTATAAAAATTGGTAGCAATGTTTAAACATGTTAGAAAAAATCAACAATTGATGTGTTGGGTTTGCTTGATTAGTATGAAAATTAATAATGTGTATTAATAATCATGTGAATAAAATGGAAATGAGATGTCCAGATTTGAAGTGATGGAATATGGCTACCTTACTTGTTGGCAATATGTTGGATGTAGCCATAGGGAAGAGCACACAAAATCTGAGTGGGTAGAGGGTTGAGAGCTTTGGACTTTCCTCCTGTAACTTTGGAATCCAGCTATGTTCATATAAGAGGCTGTAAATACTTGCTGCAAGTAAATCATCAATAAATCCATAAATCATCAATAAATCTGTTTCATCAAGGTCATGAATTTGTTTTGGCTGCCCTAATTAGGCCCTGATTATGGACCATCTCCAATAGATAGTAGCCAAATATAGGTTTTCAATTCAATCAGCAAACATTGTGTTAAAATTGTAAATACCTATTGGAGTCCAAAAACTATTGTTAAAGATTGATTGATCCACCTTAAGTTTTGTATCTCCTTTTGTTCTATCAAGCTGTAACAATCATGTATCTCTTGCTTTCTTTTTCAAGATCATCTTTTCTACCTTATGTGGTAAATTGCAGTAATTAAGTAATTTCAGTAATACTTTTTTTTTCCCCTCAAGAAGGCTAGGATAGTGATTGTATTATAGGTGATATTCTGATATAAAGTTTTGCTTCTAATCATGAATATTGATGAGGCAATTAAAATGCAAAAACATTATATCAGAGCAGAACCCATGCAGTGAGATCAACAAAGACAAAATAATCTCCATTCACTGACTGTTTTGCAAAGCAGATGTAGATTTGCATTCTTATATCACAGTTTTTGCATTTATATCTAGAAAGATTTGTGGAGGAAAAATTTTTATTTTGTTTTGCAAGAATTTATACTTTAACTTGATTGTACAGGCAAGAACTTTAAAACAGTATAAGCTCTTTTAATGCAGTATTAATGGCCATTTGATTTAGCAAGTCATGCAAATAGCTATTAATCTCTGAGAGCTCTAGCCTCAAATTTAGTCAATTTATTTTTGTTCTCGTATGGAAATCCTACTTGGAAATCATATGGAAATCCTACTGAAACTACATATATTAATGCCTCAGGGGAAATCATGGATTTCTAATTTGTAAAATCTGGTGTAAGCGTTTACTGGGTCAACAGTGTTTTTCTCTCTTCCCTCAGTTAATATTCATTGTGGTTGGTGCCATATTAGTAGTCTCAGTTATTGAACCCTACATCTTCCTGGCATCTGTGCCTGTGATAGTAGCCTTTGTAATGTTGAGAGCATACTTCCTGCACACTTCTCAGCAGCTGAAACAACTGGAATCTGAAGGTATGACAAGGGAAGTTGGTAGAATTCTAAAATAACAACAAAAAATTAATATTAGAGACTTGCCCTGTCAGTGTTCATCCAGCTTACATGATACCACAATCTCTGAGTATCATTCTATGAGCATATTGTACTAGCTAAGAATTTATTCAGTTTTTCAATTCAGTAAATTTTATTGTACATAACCATAGGTCATCATAATAGGAAATAAACAGCATAAAGACATTAGTAAATAAGTGTTGCATTAAAACCATATTAAGTATTAAAATCTTCTTGATGTTTAATATCACAATTGTACTTATCATTGTGGCAGTATGTGGTTCAAACTTATTCATATGAATGTATTTCAGATCCAATTCTAATTCCAATCCTATCACCTTTCTGTCTTCGTGTTTAATTGGCCAGGGAGCCAGCCCATGCCTTAGATAAGGCCACTAGGAGAATTACAGCTCTTTTAAATATGATGGGATCTTTTCTTGTAAAGTAGAAATTTAATTTTTTTACTTGCTGGCCAGGAATCTTTCATAGAATCATAGAAATGTAGAGTTGGAAGAGACCACACAGGCCATCCAGTCCAACCCCCTGCCATGCAGGAACACCCTCAAAGCACTCCCGACAGATGGCCATCTAGCCTCTGCTTAAAAACCTCCAAGGAAGGAGACTACTTGTAGAGGTCCAGAACATGAGATGTGTCCAATCAAAGACAAAGATCTTTTTCACTACTTATTTACCTCCTTCATCATCTGAAATTAGGAACAAATTCTGTTCCTAATTTCAGATGATGAAGGGTGGGTAAATAAGTAGTGAAAAAGATCTTCAACTTCATTTTGGCCACAGTGGCAGAGAAAGATTTGATATGGGATTTTGGCAAATCTTCTGTCTACAACCGTTGATGACATTAGTTGAAATCTGGCTAGTGTAAGTTTTCTCCTTAGCCAATATTTGTCTCTTTTAAGCAAGTAATCTTCTAGGAATTTAAGATCTATAGGCAAAGGATTATTGTGGTTCTACCCATGTGCACAGCTTTGTCAAAGTTGCAGGCCCTTCAGGACCTGGCTCTGTATCTTTGAAATGGTCATCCTTTGGACCTCCAGCTGGAGGAGGTCTCACCCATTTTTATAAGGGATTGAAGAACTTCCTCTTTGATTCTCTACGTTAAGATGATGAATTGTGGCTGAGGTTGCTGAGATGGGTACTGGCTGCTGGGATGTTGGGAATTTTATGTATAGAGTGATATATTGCCTTTGTCTTTGACTGGATACATCTCATGTTCTGCCCTTTTGGTGGAAAGGGCATTGTAAATAAATGTATTGTTATCTTATTAGATACTAACCAAGAAAAAGACAGTAAAGTGTGCTCTGCTCTCCTAGTCCCCTGCAAATGAAGATAGGACAGCAAAACTAGATTTAAAAATGGACATAACTTGAGTTAAACCAATCTGCAACATGGGAAGTAGTCAACTAAGTTAACTTCAAGCAGTTTAGAAGTCCTCCCTTTTAAGGATGAAATGCCCGGGATCAAAGGTGTGCATATGAGGCAGTGTCCCATTGTGTTTCATCATTCATTTCATGTACACTTAGAGGAGGTCTGGCTGGTGGGCCACAATAAGACTGACTAGCTATTAGTGCAGTTCATCTGTCCATTCCCCAAGGTTATGCCCCCAACAGAAGACGTTTCACTGGATGACTGTGAGAATACACCTGGGGAACAAAGTCTTCACCACAGAGTGTTTCCCCTAGTTAATATATATATATATAGAGAGAGAGAGAGAGAGAGAGAGAGAGAGATTGAGAGAGAGAGAGAGAGAGAGAGCTAGCCGGATCTAAAATTATCATGATGTTTCAAATGGATGACACTATCACTTTGAACCTGTTCCCTGGAAATTCTCTTTTAGCACACCGTGGTTAAAAATTAGTGGTCAGCATTTCAAATCAAATAGAGGTATGTTACAACATGTACTAAATTTTCTTCTCATTATGTTTTTTGTAGCTAGAAGTCCAATTTTCACCCACCTTGTTACAAGCTTAAAAGGGCTTTGGACACTGAGAGCTTTTGGACGGCAACCGTATTTTGAGACTCTGTTTCATAAAGCCTTGAACTTACATACAGCAAATTGGTTCTTGTATCTATCCACATTGCGTTGGTTTCAGATGAGGATAGAAATGATTTTTGTCATCTTCTTCATCATTGTGGCATTTGTTTCTATTGCTACTACAGGTATATAATTTCTGTTTTGTACTAAACTGAGGTAAAAGATTTTGCCATGCATGTAAAGCTCCTTAAATATGAATAATTAATAGGCATTGTTCATTGCTAGAAGATTTAAACTAGTTGAATCAGTTACTTATTGCAGTCTCTTAAAGAGAACATTCTGTGCCTTCTGGAGTGCCTTTTAAACAAGGATGGACAACTCTGGGAGGTTGGGAGGCTACATTACCTCCCAGGAGATCTGGGAAGACTGTACCTCCACCCTGGAAAATCTAAATATTTTTTTTGCCCCCAAATGCCCTCTAATCCTCCTTTGGAGGTATAGGGGTCTTTTTGGCATGTTTTTGGCCCCTGTGGGCTGTTTTAGGCCAAGGAGTGGCCTTTTTAACAACAAGAAATGACTGGAGGTAACTTATTGCTCACTTACCATCCACTTACTGTTGTTTTTTTTTTAAAGGTTTCTTCTGGTCCTAAAATGACCAGAGGGTAGGAAATATTCCCCTATACCTTCAGAGGGCATTTCAGGGTTTTGATTCTAGTGGCACTGTGGTCTACCATAACATGTGGCTCAAAGGGCACAATTTGCCCATCTCTGCTCTACCTCCAAGCTCAACTGAAAAACCGTGGTGATATCTGAAGCCTGATAAGTTTCCTCCAGATAACTTAGTCCTACTGCACCAGCACCTCTTGTTAGGCAGTATTTTAATTTAAATCAGTTTGTCCTTTCTTCCAATATTTAGCTCTACACATTTCTTATATCTTGATATAGATACATGATTGCATCACTTATAAGACCTCCCCACTGTCAGGATTCAAATAAAATACATAGCGATATATGTGAGTCTGCTGGGTTTTAAGTTGTGTGGGTTTTTTTTCACCTACAGGCAATGGGGAAGGAAAAGTTGGCATTATTCTTACATTAGCCATGAATATTATGGGAACCTTGCAGTGGGCAGTAAACTCAAGCATAGATGTAGACAGTCTGGTAAGAACTACACACATTTCTTGTGTACTAGATGCCAATTTTATTTTAGTTCCAAATTGTTAACTTTATATGCACATTGCTTTGTCTGCAGAATAATTGTTAAGTATGCTTGCACTTGTAAATTAATGCTAATAATTCTTCCATGATTCAGTTATTATTTTTTATTATTTTTCTGAAGTCCTGTGATTAGGCTGGTCACACTCACATTTCTTTTTACAAAGGATTCATACTTAGTTTTAATGTTTCTTGATAACCTCATCTTGTTTCTGATCAGGTTCAGTGCACAGTTTCCTTTATTTAATCTACATACTTTTGTCTGCAACAATTTTAATTATGTATTTTGGATATTTCCACTTATCTTCTTCCGAAATAATAATGTTAACATTAACAGTTGACTCTTTGGCAGGTCTGTGTGCAATAATGGTATATTTGTTTAATATCATTTGTCCAATAATGCTGAATTTGAGGATTGCAACATGCACTATCACCATTATAACCCACAAAAGCTGCCATTACTTGCATTTTCTTTCCTTCTTTGTTTTTCACACTCATCTCTTTAGCCTTGTGTTTGCTACTTACTTCTGGCACATCTTTAATCTTTTCTGCTTCAGAAGTTTCCCTTTCCACACAGGCTGCTACAGTTTAAGAGGACAGCTGGAAACTACTAGCATGCATGCCAGGGAACTTCTCAAATTGAAACTTCTCAAAATGGTGGACAGGGAAAGGGCTGTCACAGAGGCAGAAGGTGGGCATACAGGATACTAAATATTAATTTAACTGGAACTTCATCAGATATTTGTATTATATATTATATAGACAGGTCACTCAACTACTGTTGTCTACTGCAGCTAATAGGTCTTAATGTGTTTACATATGTCTGCATTGGTTTTAGGGAGTGAAATGTATTATTATAAGTATACACCTCAGTGGTATGTGAAAACTCCACTAGAGTTGGGAGGACTTAAGGGGTGCTACTCCAGGATGATTTACAGCTTACACCATTACAGAAGACAGATTTCCACATTTCTAGAGGTACACCAATTTCTGGGAATTCCCACAGAAAGCAACCTCTAGTTTTTTATGTCTTTTCGTAGTCTCTCCAATTCTTCCTGCTACTTCTTTTCCTCCTTCTTTCTGTAGACTTCACTTCTCCACTCCAGCCTGTCCAGCCGTGCAGAATAATGATGAATCATCTCAGCTCAAGTCTCCTTAGGCCTTCTTAGATGATATTCAGATATCACCCAAACATTATTTGGTGCGCAAATGCTCTGAAATGATACATTGTAATCACACACACACACACATTTGTTTCCATTAACATAGGAGATACTGTGGGCATCTAGTTAATTGCTCAAGAATGTTTTTTTTTCATTTTTGGGAAAACCAGCTGTTCAGTAGTGATCGTTAATGCTTATGATTAAAATTGCTTCACAGATGCAAACTAAAGAAAAGAAGTATATTAAATATGGAACCTATTAGATTCCTTTACTGAAAGAATATCAGGCTGAACGAGAAATGTAGCACTATACTGTGAGGAACTATTGAAATAAAGAATATACACAGAGTTTAGAAGCTGGATAAATGTTTGTATACAGTTTAAAAGTTGTGTTGAATATTCAGTGTTTATCCTTTCCCATTATATTTATTCCAGTATTGCTGATCTTAAATGTGCCATCTGTTCCAAATGCTCTACCTGAACTTTGTCCTCAGCTAGCCTCTGACAAATCAATGTTCTTATGCTTCCACTTTCCTCATGAACTTTTAAGAGCATTTTTGTGTATGTAGTGTCTCTTGTTGGTATTCTGCCCTACCAGCAAAAAGCAGAATCCTGTTAGTGGCTTATAAGTATATAAGTGTGGTTTATGCAAGTGGATGTTATTTTTGGATGGGACAGGGAACTATTCTTTTGTCTTTTGTGCCCTGTTCAAAAGTGTCTCTCCACAACTGTCAAACCAAGGGAAGAGATGCTGCTGCTGCTCCTTACTAGTGGGAAGTGGGGGGGCGGTGGTGGCAATTCAGAGGAGGAGTAAATGGCTCGTCTTTGTTGTGAGAGGAAGAAAAAGAACAATATAGTCCATCTGGGAGTGCACTGTCATTTCTCCCCCCTACAGGCCTGGGCCAACTGCATCTTCTGCCTCTGAATTGCCTCCTCCTCCCCTCACCATCGTTAAGGCACAGTGACCTGAAGAAGTGGATTTATATCCACAAAAGCGCATGCTAAAATAAAAACCAGTCAATTTTAAGGATGCTGCTGCATTCCTTTTTTTCTCTCCCTCCTTTCTCCTTTTTATGAAATCAATCAAGTTACTTTTCCCTTATTCCAGAATGAAATCACAATTATTTTGGTGGGTCTTCTCTAAATAAACATAGAGCTAGTATACTATTTTGAAAAGCCACTGCATGACAGATATCTGAAGAAGAATACATGCAGAAGAACAACTACTCAATCACAACATCTTACTCTGCTTTCCCACCATTAACACACAAAGGTTCTTTATCATAAAGTTTACTTTCCCATGGTTAACAACTCACATTGTTGCCTTCAGATCTGAAAGGTCAGCATAAATGAATAAGAGTACTTATGAAAGCATCATTAGTTTCCCTACAGAATAGTATGGAAGGAATAAGATACGTCTTAATACTATAACATTTACAGTGGATAGAGAAAGTGGAAAAAAGAGTGTAATAATGCATATAATTTTTCTTTTTCTTTTTAACTTTAAGAAACATGGTTTAGAACTTGATCTGAAAAGATTCTTTTCCCTTTTTATATTTGCATGCAAGGATGGCACACAATATGATTTATAGGCCTCATTACAGTGACAACACATATTAATCGATATGGTACAGTATTAAAGTTGTAGGATCTAATGTAGGTAACGCATGCCTAAATCTGGCCCTGGGCTAGATTTAGCTATTTTAAATATTACTCATATAAAAACTATCCCTTGTTTGAAGCATCCATAAATACTTTAAGAACTGATTCAAATATGGCTTTTAGTGACTGATTTCCTTCCACTCAATGGTGTAGAGTGTCTGTGCTCCCTTGACTGTTTGTGAGAAGTACAGGCATGAAGCGTATTCAGCTAGCACCACTTCTTGTGATTTCAGTGTCTCACCAAACTGTATACTCAAAGGAATTGCTACAGTCAGGCATAATAAATGAACACATATGGGTAACCTAGTAGATAGCCCACACTGCCATCTCCATATACAAACCTATCATGTACACCCTTGAACTTGTCCTAGTCCTCTTCCCCACATTTTTTAAAGTTCTTTATTTTATTTTTATTCTCGTGACTCAGGGGTATTTATAGTACAGTGCAAATACATGTGCAGATGAATAAGAACTTAATTCCATTAAAATTTACAAGTTTACACTGTGAAATGTAAACAACTGGGAAAAAATTAAAAACACACAAGTAAAGGATGAATAAAGCATTAATTCAACAAGCATAGTAATTTGTCAAAGCCTGTGTGATTGAAAAGGTCTTTTTGTGCAGGTACAAAGACAGCAGGGAGGATGGCAGCCTATCTTCCATGGGTAGCAAATCTCAGAGTCTGAAAAACCCAGAAAACCCTCTTTCACACCTGCAGCAGAGATGTCTCAGAAGGTGGCAGGAGTGAAAAAAGAGCCTTCCCTAAGATCTCAAAAAGTAGGCTGCTTCCTGTAGGAGACTATGGTCCTTCAGACATTCTGCAACCAAACAGTGTAACATGATGATTCCAGGACAAAACAAAAACTCATAGGGCTACTGATACATAGGGAGTCTGTCATGACAGAAGGAACTATATATAAGAAGAAGAAAAATGTTGGAGGTTCAAACAGTTTGCATTTATACTTTGTATACTGCAGAATAAAGATTAGTTTTTCATATCAGTCTTCTGTTTTCTTTTGCAATTGAGAGAGAAATGGATGACATAGGGTGAGGTTTCCTTTGGATCAAACTATATGTGAGAAAGAAATCATGTTTTTATTTAATACTAGGCATAGTTGTAAGAATCACTACAGTGATGTCTGTTTTTATTTTCAGATGCGGTCTGTCAGCCGAATATTTAAATTCATAGATATGCCAACAGAAGAATCCAAAACCACTCCACCATCGAACAACAAGGGTCTTTCCCAAGCCCTAATCATTGAGAATCCACATGCAAAGGAAGAGAATACCTGGCCATCTGGTGGGCAAATGATTGTGAAAGATCTCACCGCCAAGTATTTAGAGGGAGGACTGGCTATCCTTGAAAACATTTCCTTTTCGATAAGTCCAGGACAAAGGGTGAGAATATTTTCATCCAAAATTTTACAGTTCCTCCACTGCTTAAAAAATGGCAGCAGCACTGTTAAACAGAGAGTGGAATAGTCCTTCATTTCTAACTGTAAAAATTCACAATAAGTATTTCACTATGCTAATATGCAGCATAGTATAGTAAATTCAGAAAAGATGTAAAATTGCAGGAAAAGTAAGAAGACTTTGTTGTGATTTTAAACTTATGGAAGAAAAAAAATTGGAAAAAAAGTTTTAAGTGCTCATTCCTATATATTTACTTTCTTTCCTTTTTGGATTACACCTTCAATAGTAGAGTTTTTGATTAGTTGTTAGCCTGTTTCAGTGTAAAGTAGCTATGCTAGCTGGGAACATCACAGTGTTCAGCTTCTTAATCAACATTTGAAACCCTGCAGGTCTAAGAGTTATTTTAGTGGAGTCCTGCATCAGACACGAACCACAGAATTTTGACACATAAGAGTTTCAGAGTGGCATTTGGATGTAACAGCAGAATATAATGTTTTTTGTGTCTGCTAAAAAATGACAGATCATATTATTGGGTAGTTGAAGGTAGTTATATGGCCACTTCACATTAACAGAGTCTGACTTGACCTTTTGTATTCCTGCTGTTTTATTAATATTTATTTCAATATTGTTTCATCACAGTGTAGTTCGACCCTGAACTGCTCTTTTGTTAATCTCTGATATGCATATGATTAATTTATGAGCAACAGTTTCTTCATTAATTTATGTTTATAAATATTGCAGGTGGGCCTTTTAGGAAGAACAGGCTCAGGGAAAAGTACTTTACTCTTTGCTTTTTTGAGACTCCTGAATACTGAAGGGGATATTCAAATTGACAACGTTTCCTGGAATACTGTTTCTGTCCAGCAATGGAGAAAAGCATTTGGAGTTATACCCCAGGTAAATTTACGCTGCCCTGTAATATTAATTTCTTTATAAATCAATTTGCCCAAAAGTATATTTCAGATAGATTTCAAATTCTGTTTAAGTAGAACAGAAAGGAAACAAGATTAGATAGTAAGATAGAGCAAATGTCTGTGCTTGCCCGCCTTCTCTATAGCCAGGCTCAGATATCATGCCAAAACCTTGTTTTGGCTTTCAATCTCTTCCCTGTCCTCTTTTCCTGAGACCATGCTTCTAATTCTCTCACTCTTCTCCTTGTTTGAGCAAAACATAGTTTGCCATGGCTTCTAAGTCAGGCATATTAGTAGTCAGTAAGGGGTCAAGCAGGATTTCGCCAGTACAACCTTCTGGATTTGCCTCTCTGGGAAGGAGTGGAGCCAGGTCCCGTGCCTGCAGGTTGGCCTGGAAGGCTACCATGGCCACTGGTATAGAAGGCTGCTGAGAGATCCAGCAGAACCAACTGAGATACACCCCTCTTTCCAGTTCTTGGTGTAGGTTACGCACCAAGGTAAACACAGTTATCTCATCATTTCATGGTCTTTACTTCATGTCCTATACTACTAGCTAAACACCTACTGTAAAGATGCAGTGTTTAGGCAATGAAGTGTTTCAGAGACCAAGTATATAGTCCAAATGAATTTATGACCTCTACACTAAAGAGGAGGAGATGAGGGAGACAGACTTCCCTGTGAATTTATGCAGCAGTTACATTTCTAACTTTGTATATCCTGCTCTTCTACTAACACAATAATTGGTAAGTACTTGCTAACGATAAAAAGAAGAAAAAAATGAGGAAAAAGTGACATTTGGTTTGTTTTATGATGACAAATGCTATAGTTAAGAATACCTTGGAAGGAACTAGTTCCAAACTAATGCATTATTTGTATTCAACTCCTTTTCACAATAACAAAGGCATAACTAAGTTATCTTACAACTGTAGCATAATGAGGAAGATCCTCAGTCTTTTTTCATATAGCTATATTAGTAACTTTGATGGCTACATGGCACTCCAAGGGGAAGCCAATCCACAGTTTGGGTGCCACAGCGAAGACTCTCTCCCATATCCTCAACAGTGTTGATTGATGTGGCACAAAGCAGGACCACATAAGCAGATTTCGGTCTTCAGGCAGGCAAAGATACAATTAAAAGTATTTTGTTACTTTTAGATAACAAGGAAGAAATGAGTTACTTTTAAAACATTGTAACTGAGGTGTTAACTCTTGTAGGGCTTAGAACTGTAACTTAACTAATTAACCAGCTCTTCAAAATCTGCAGTTAACCTCTTATCTCTTAAGGGGGCATTACTTTCCTTGTGCTCCTAAGAAATCTTATTCTTGATGTCTACCTCTGTTACATTAATGTGCACAGACTCTCCCAAATACACACACTATAATAAAATACTGAAAACTGAGGTTCTGAAGTAGCAATTGTATACACGTGCCCTGGAAATAAATCTTATTATACTCATAGGGACTACTTCTGAGCAGACATTTCTGTTGTGTGCAAGAATTTTTGAGGTATATTCTAATGTAACAACATCCAAAGGGCTATCTGTGCTCATGGTTTGCACCAAAATTTTGAACTCAGTCAATACGTAAGGGTTCCTAGGTCATTTTAATTTGTGCAAATGTTCTGGAATTTTGGGTGAACATGGCTCAAACCATGCACAATATTTTAAAAGAAATGACATGTAGAGACTTCAGAAGATAATTTCAGAATAACTTTGGAAAGTGTGACCTCTTCCCAATAAGATGTCTAATCTTTATATCAACCTATTTACCAACTTGATAAGTTTGAGTTCATTAAACCTACCTTTTTAAAGTTTTGTTAGTGGTATTCTGGGTATCTACATTGAAATAAGCAATACTTGAACGTATTGGAATCAGCTACCTGATTTTTTTGTATCTTCCCTATCCTCTATTTTTTTTTAACCATGTGATAAATTCTTGATAAAGAATTCTGCAGAACTCAATAGCTTAGTGTGTTCATGACATTTTAGTGGTCCCAGTAAATCTTTTCAATACATAACTCTGAAATTTGTTTTACTAATGTATGTCACAACTGCTTTTTGCTTTTTACATGCCCAGAAACAGGTTGCTTACTATTTTATCTTCCAGATGTCGTAAGACTTTACCACGATGGAGTCAGTTACTGTTTTGAATTACAGTTATGTATTACAGAGCCTGCGGCAAGGGTTATTGCATAGTAGGAAATCCTGCAGGGAACAAAAAAGCAGCAACAAAAAATTATTTCAATTAGTGGAGCCATCTGATGACCTCTATCTGTGAGCAGAACTCCCAGAGTGATCAATAACAGCTCTAAATGTCAGACCTAGGGAGCAATTCCATCTTGAAAGAACCCAGTTTTGCTGTTTGCTTCTTCTCCTAAGCTTTCATTAATACCCAGTCCATAAGACTCCACATGTTCACATGATTATTCCTTTATGTCAGGATCAAATCCCAAGAAATCTTAGAGGGAGTCAGGTAATTTCCAGCCATGTTGTGTTCCAGTTTGCTGTTGTAAATATGTTGCAATAAATGACAGCATCCTCTGATGACTTGAGGACCTCAATGTCTTTCCAATTGAGGAGATTATTACAATTATACTGAAAATATGTGTATGACTGGCACTATTTATTTAGACATTAGACTGCTAGAATCATCCAGAGACTGGATACCCTTTTAAAATATCTGCCATATAGAAAGCCCCTTGAGTGCAGTAGACTAGTGCACTGGAGGGAAAGGTTTAGCCTGTCTCTCTCTTTGTAATGCAACTTTGATTATATGCAGCAAGCTTTTATCTGTTTTACCCCATATGTGTGTACTTGCATGCATGTACAGCCACCCATTGACAACCATCTGAACAGTAGTACGTTAAATATTTGAGCACTACTGGTCAAGCAATCAATGTTAGAAGCTCATACCCTGCTGCACAATGAATGTTTACAATTCTTTCTAGAACCCTGTGATGGATCATTGTGTCTCTTTCAGTTCCTGATAGAAGTAACTGAATTCAGACATTCCTGAAGGCTTCTCAAAACAAAAGCTACCACTACTTACAGATTTGTAGTGAACAATAGGTCTCTTGTTGCATCTTTAACTATACGGTGAATAGTCAGTACATGAGGTGTGATATATTAGCCTTTAAAACTCCTCATACCAGAATGCAGGATTTAAAAAGACTTAATGTATTTATGTAATAGGTCAACATCCAAAGTAAGCAGTCTTCTGACAGATGGGAATATCTGTGACATATATATGCTTTTAGATCTGTCTTTTCTAATCCACCTCCCTCTCTCGTCCTACTTACTGATTTTTCCAACTGACATTCACTTCAATCACCTACCATTCTAATCTGGCTTGCATCCATGCTTCCATGACAGAGCCACTTTTTCAAATCCCCCTGTGATGGAAGAGAGAGAGTTCAGAGTGTGTGAAGGAGCTCCCAGACACATCTGTATGTATCTGGCCATGTACCCATTAGCAGTCACATATCATATCCTGTTCCACATTGATTGCTGATTTGTTTGTGCATTATATCTCAACAGAAAGGAAATTTCAGCCATTGACATGCCTTAAACATGCGGGATCATAAAAATATTGTCCTTCCTTTTGTCTTTAATCAGATTGTATAGGACATCTCACTTTCAATGTGCCTAACCTTCCATATTTATTTAAAAAAAAATACTGGAGGAGTCAAAATAGGTTTTCAACATCACCAGACTTAGTGGTTGAATCCAGGCTTAACTATATTTAGAACAGGCCCACTGAAATCAATGGGACTTAAGTTAGTCTTAGCATTAGGATAAAACAGGAATGAGAAACCTATGGCTCCAGTCTGCAGATGCTGGACACCAGGTTTCATCAGGCCCTACCAGAATGGCCACTGGTCAGGGAGAATGAGAGATATAATCCATCTGGAGCACCATAGCATTACCATGCTGGGATAACATACATCAAGTAGTTGATTAAAAGAATAATTAAATTAAATTAAATTAAATTAAAGAATAATTAGTGTTATAGTATAATGCTTACTTAGTGGCATTGTTTGCTATAGCAATTAAGAAATCATGGATGCGTTTTTAGCAGTTATTGATTCAATTGGTTCACTTGGTTAGCAGTCATTAATGGTACAAATTTTAAACTATAATATTTTAATCTTTCTTGTGTGATCAGTTTTGTGAATATGTATTATAACATTCCAGTTATGTAATGAATGGATTGGAATAAAGGCTCTGTTCACTGTAACTTTAGTGAATGGATTCTAATTCCCCACATGTGTTGTTAGTTAAATGATTGGTCAGTTTAAAAAGCTAAGATGAAAAATTGTCTTGAATTCAGAGCAGCACAGGAATATCTTTTAGAAAAGCAAGTAGCAGTGCTAGTAGGAAAGTCAGCTGATTTAGAACATGAACCAACATTTCATACATTTATGGTTAGCAAAAGACATATTATTGGTATTATGTAGGTGTTCTTTTCTTTTATGAAAACTGGTTTGTTCAGTTATGTTTTCCTTTCCTGTTGCAGGACTCCTAAATATTTAATTAATTAATACATTGAACACCAAGAGTAAACAGAGTTATGTAGACTTAGTTTTTTCTCTTATATTAATACCACCACACCCAGTAATCTTGAGAAGCTAATCCCAAGGCAAAGAACATTCCGGGTACCACTAACTTTAAAAAATCAGCAATAAACATAAGAGAACAAAGGCTTTATTGTATATGTCCTGCCTCAGGGAAATTATTTTTCTGCTAACCAAGGATAGATATCTAAGTAATGCACCACACATACTTTGTAAGGGGAAGACTCTGATGTATTTATTGGTATGATGTATTCATTGGTGGAAAGTCTGATGTATTCATTGGTGAATAAATTATTAGTGAAATAATGCATAGTATCTTTTACAGTTTAGGATTTTAATTTAAGCCATTTAAAAGACAGTTGTTTTGCAGCAGAGTATTATTCTAAAATTGCAATCCTATCCATCTTTACTTGAGACTAAGGACTGAGTTGCCAGTGTAGTGTGGTAGACATGTTCCGTATATGTACTTGCTATGCTTGAAAAATCATAACTGCACATGTGAAAAGTAGGAGGCTTTGGTATGATAAGCCCAGTTGTGAATATGTGTATATGACAGTACCTATTTTTGTGCATTTTTAAAATATTTTGTGTATATTTTTATACACACTTGTGGAAACATACCTGCTTTCTTACCTCATACAAGGTCCCCAAAAGCAGCTTACAATAAACTTAATTAGAATGCAACAAACAAAATACAATAAAACGAATAGAATAGATTGAGGCAGTCACACTTAATCAACAGAATAGAAAAAAACTTCAAATCAAAGTCAAAGTTGAGCAATATTTTTAAAAAAACTTGAAAGTTTATCTAAAGCATGACAAAATAGGATGTGTGTGTGTGTGTATGTACATATGTGCCTTCACATTATGGCGACCCTATGAACTTCGTAGGGTTTTCTTAGGCAAGGAATACTCAGAGGTGGTTTCACCAGTTCTTTCCTCTGAAATACAGCCTATAGCACCTGATATTCCTTGGCAGTCTCCTATCCAAGTACTAACCAGGGATGACTCTACTTAGCTTCTAATATCATATGGGATCTGATGCCTTTAGGGTATTTAGGCCCAACAGATAGGTACCGGATCATATATCTTGGAGTAAAGTTCTGCAAGAGGTAAGAAGATCCCTTTTGATTCTCAATAACTAAGCTTCTGAAGACTTTGGGATGTTTAGCATTTCTAGACTAATGTTGAGAAACAGATCTAATTGTTTTTCTCCACTGAATTGATAGAAATTTGATAATACATGCATAAAGCTAAGTGATTCAGTGGGAGCACTCTGTTTGGGACTAACAAATGGATTTAATCCTTAATGTTAACCACAGTAGATGGGCAGGACTGAATGTGATCACTTCATCCTTGGGATATTGTTGTTGTTGTTGTTGTTGTTGATAATGATGATGATCATCATCAACTTGTTGATTATTATTGATTTAAACAGTTTGGGATCAGGATATCTGAAAGATCACATTCTCTCATATGAACTTCCCCAAAACTAGAGATGTTCAGCAAAGGACCATGTTGCAAGATTTCTTGGTGTGCACAAGTAACATGGCTTTCTCAGTAGAAGCACCCTGCCTGTGGAACTCGGTGCTAATGGAAGTTAGTCTGGTGTGGGTCCCCAGATGTTTGTGGACTTCAGCTCCCAGAAGCCCCAGCCACTATGGTCAATGCTAAGGGCTTCTGGGAGCTGAAGTCCACAAACATCTGGGGACCCACAGGTTGAGAACCACTGCTGTAGGCAGATAAAATGGCATTGTTGTGAATGGCCTTTGGCATTTGAAAATGCTCTGTTTTAATAATTTTTTAAAAGTTATTTTAAGGACTATTTTTAGACTGTTTTCAAAAGTTCATGAAGAGTATTTTAATTTGTTTTTAAAGCTTTCATCTCTGTATTGTTTTAAATGTTTTTGCCTGTTGTGCATCACCCTGGGGGCCCTTGGTGGGTCGGGAAATACAATAGAGAGACAGTTGAGACTCAAGAGGAGCATGTAAAGTTGTAGGAATCTCTATGGCATTAACCACATTGAAAGGAGTCGAATGTATATTGTCTTGGTCTAGCTTCTTCCTCTTTTTTGTTCACAGATTATCCCTCCTGGGATAATTATTTAGGTTGTGTTTGTGTGTGGGAGGGAGGTATAAGCAGGCTGTGAAGCATTGCATAGCATTTAAAGATGTGTTTCACTACTACAGATTCATTTTACATTGTTAGTGTTATGACTGAGACAATTCCTGTGTGAGCTGAAGGAAGATTTGTCACTTGTTTAGCAAAGTAAAAGGAATGAGAAGGCGGGGGGGGGGGATCAATGAATAGTTAACTTCCAGACTCTTTCCTACAGGCAGTGTTAGTCTAATATGTACATGGTTTCTTGGAAAAGCCACCAAGAAACCACTATTCTATGAAAGAAAAATCTCTCAAGCATTCTTGGTGACGCAGCAAAGTGTCACATTTGTTTCACCTTCTCAAAATAGTTGTGAAAGAGTTACTGTCCCTCGAAGCAGACTACATCATCCCTGTCAGAATGATACAGAATCTCTCACACTTGTCTAATGTTCAAAGAGATTAAGCAAATATTGGATTTGGGCAGTGTCCCTCTCTCCTTCCATCTGCAAGCCACAGTCTAATCTGTATGACTAAGAGATATCCATTTCTAAGCGTAAGAGCCAGGGAGCAGAAAATAAAGGTTTTAGCTTCCTTTAGACTGACTGGTAAAATTGGCAACAATTTAACCTGCTTTAGAAATTGCTGAGAGTGGGAGAGTGATCAGATTTACAGTTAAGAAATCTACCCCCTTGCCCCGCTTCTGTTCCCATGTATATGTTAACAGGACACAAAAAGGAGCAAAAGAAAGCGCAGACACAGTAAGCAGGAATTCTGTATTAATAAAAAACTAGCATCATCATTCTAATTAAAAAAAGACCACTAAAATTAATACAAGATAATACTGTCAACGTAATACACAATAACAATGCAGAGGCAATCACATTAGGACCCAAATGGAATGCTTCCTAATTTGTGTTTGTAGTTCATAATCATTTCTATGGATAGAATAATTCCTTAAAATGTGTCTTCTTCCGCAGGTCTTCTGGCGACAGTTCTTAAGAGCAGGAGAATAAACCTCTCTCTGTGTATCTGAATCAATGGGTTGTTTTTACCATATTGCCTTTCTATTTGCAAAAAAAGACCTCTTTTCTGTTTAAAACAAATTAGGAGGATTCAGAAACATGGCAAAATTCTCCCTGTGGTACCTAGTGGCATAGCAGTGTCCTTTTTTGGTTATTTTTTTGAAAGTGGGTAATTTTGCTCCCTGAGAATCCTCTGTGATATGATGGAGATGGGCCTTACAAGGTCTCAGGAGAGTTCAGTGCACCCACAATTTCTTATAGTTGCATATCTGCAATTTAAAGCAGGCAGACAAAGGCAGATTTTTTTTTTTTAAAAAAGGGAGAGAGTGATAGAGGGAAATACTGAGTCCTGTAAAACACAAGCCAAACTCACTAGTAAGGGCACTGGGTGCCGACCAGTTATAAAAGTGGGAAAAGGAAAAAATGTAGTGATGCAGACCTCACAGGGGTTTGCATACAGACATACACATTTTCTTGAAAGTAAGTCCTGCTGAACACAAGCTTAATTCTGAGTAAGCATACACAGTAAGTCTAGAGTACTTTGTCAAGCAAAATACGCCAAACCACCTTCTTACTACTTGCAAATTATGCAACAGGATCAAAGACTGGATTTGCTAATTGGCAAGTTTTTAAAATGTTAATTAAAGCTGGACATTTCTGGTTTATGACATTCTGTCAACAATATTTTCTGTCTTGCCTTTTTCTGCTTGCACAGAAAGTATTCATATTCTCTGGATCTTTCCGGAAGAACTTGGATCCTTATGGACAATGGAGTGATGAAGAACTTTGGAAAGTTGCTGAGGAGGTAAAAACGCCTGTTTTCCTTGTTTAAGTTTTCAGTAAGGTCACTATAAATTCCAGGTAATCAAATTAGGAGGAGATGTCACTGACTGAAGCACAGCTTGACCCAGTAACTGTGTTACTCACATCAGATAAGGTTTTGTAGAACAGACTCTTTTCCTTGTGAAACTGCAGCCTTGTTAAGAAAAGCATTGCGTAGGCAATGACAACATGTAGTTACTCATTTCCATTTAGTATGTCTTCCCTGTGCACTTTTAAAAAACTGTTCAATACTTTGTAACTGCTATTCCTTTCATGAGATGAGGCAGGCCTACTGCTAGGCCTAATGTAGGCAGGGCCAAGATTTAAAATAGAGAATAGCTGCTCTCCCTCTCTTTCCTTCTTCAAAGTTGGGTGTTTTCTCAACTGTTTGCAAGTCTGTGCCCACCATGACTGTGTTTAAATACATGCTTTTCCCCCTTGCCCCATGGCTGTGTATCATTTCCCAGGCAGGTATTCACTGAGAATTTACCCTTCATGTATTAATGTTTTAAGCTGGACTTCTATTTACAAATAGATGGATGTTCGAGTTCTCGTTGGAATCATGACTGAACATTAACAGCTGTTCAGTGGCATGAAATAGTTCATTTGTATCAGTTACCTGGTTGGATTCACTTTGCAGTTTGATGCTGGGAAAAGATATAAAGGCTGAGAACCAATTGCGAGAGTAGAATTTTTCTCTATTGTTAACAGTTCTCATAGCTATTAAGGGGGAAGAGGGGTCACACTTGCACAGTTTGATTTTTTTGGTTTGCTTCAGGGTTGTATAACCCTTGGAGGTCATCTTCCATGGGTCTTGACCTGGGACAGATACACCCCAACTCTGTTTGTCCAGCAGCGGGGAATTTGATTGCCAGCTAAAGGGTAATCTGAGTAGGATTTGCTGTGGGCCCAGTTCTATCAGTGGATGTGTGGGGATGCTGGATATTGTTTTTGTTGTGTGTCTTCAAGTCATTTCCAGCTTATAGTGACACTAAGACAAACCTGTCACAGAGTTTTCTTAGTGCTCAGAGTGTGTGACATGCCAAAGGTCACCCAGTGGGTTTCCATGGCTGGAAGGGGAATTGAACCTTGGATCATAGTCCAACTCTCAAATTACTATCATCAGTGAAAGGGCTGAAATGCTTCTCTTCTGCATACTATCTGCTGCTTCATTTACTACCAATAAAATTTATGCTACTGGCACTGAAAGCATTCTTGGGGAAGCGTGGAACTACACTCAGTTCTGACACAAGACAGTTTTCCACTAAGGATTATGAAATTTGTAGTCCTAAAATGTTTGCTGAGGGATGTGAGCACCAATTCCTGTTTATGTTTGTTTAACTTATACTGTCAACAACCTTTGGTCCCATGTTGAGAGAAAGGTATAAGTAAAATATAGTTCAGTATATATCCTGGTTCCAGATTGGTGCTAGGGAGACTGCTCAAGAAATCAGCCCTAATGCATTGAATCAGGACCCTGGTCAACTCCCCTTGGAACAAATGTTGCAGACCACACCCACAGGACTGATTCTTTAGATCAGTGGTTCTCAACCTGTGGGTCCCCAGATGTTTGTGGACTTCAGCTCCCAGAAGCCCTTAGCATTGACCATAGTGGCTGGGGCTTCTGGGAGCTGAAGTCCACGAACATCTGGAGACCCACAGGTTGAGAACCACTGCTTTAGATGGAATAGTAGTAGTAGTGGAAGAAGAAAAAGATCATCATCATCATCATCAGTGGGCAAAAGATACTGCTGACACTGCTGCACCATGTACTTGAAACTCTAAGCAATCAAAGGAACATGTGAAGAGCACTTCTTTGTTGTCTAGACGTTCCCGAAGTGCTATCTTTTTTCAACATAGTTGCTGAATAAACCACTATGTGGCTCACAGGTGTTAAAACTAACTCTGGCCTTTTTCATCTCGTAATGGTAGGGTGTCTTTTTGCCAGCTGTAAACTATACTCCTCTGCATTCCTGGAATACTGGCAAGACATCACTGTATCATTAGTTTTCTAACAATCATCAGCCATAGAAATGGAAGAGAGAACATGAACACTATCTATAGACATCTTGGACACCTCTCAGCATGAACAAAGTACACTCCTGAAATATGTCTCCATCCCCTTGTTTCTAGACTTCCCTGCCAAATGTTAGTTAGTGTTCCTTGTAAGACCTCTGGAAGCAACAGAAGTTGGATTAATGACAAACAAAAGTTAACACAGACATCAAGATTCACTAACCAATTTCAGTCTATGTTTTTGGATTTTCACTGATTGGATCACAATAAATCTCAATGCGTGGCTGCATAAAAATTGGTAAGGTTCAGATGTATAACCAATCCAAAGCTATAAAAAGCTGTGGTTTGTCATTACATCCTAACGTGGTCAGTGAGTTATGTGGGCTGAATAAGTTTTGTATTTATATGTTTGAATGGTTTCCCCTAGCCGCAGATGCAACAGCAAACGAGATCTCTTGGCTGCTTCTCAGACAGCTTTTAAATAGTTTGCTATGAATATGAGAAGTATCAAGAATGAAAGCTACTATGGCCTTTGGAATGTGTAATTCACTTCATGAATATTTGGATTAAATTTTTGTAATGACGTAAATAATAAAATGTTTCTCCCCTTCCCATTGTACTTGATTTTTTTCTCCTTCAGGTTGGATTGAAATCTATAATAGAGCAGTTTCCAGGCCAGCTTGATTTTGTTCTTTTGGATGGTGGCTATGTTCTCAGCCATGGACATAAGCAGTTAATGTGTCTTGCTAGGTCAATTCTCAGTAAAGCTAAAATTCTTCTTCTTGATGAACCAAGTGCCCATCTTGATCTTATGTAAGTACTACAAGAACATTTTAATTCGATTCTCTTAGCAGTAGGTTGTCCTTAAATAGTGATTATGAAATTTATAAAATGTCTTAATGCTATATTTGTGATACTGATACAGTTCTTATTTTGACTGTATGGAGATCCTTAAACTATAAAAAGTAGCACATGCATAACTGAACAGTGCCTGTGATTTCCCCCTTTCTTACAAAATACAAAAATTTACTTTGGAAACCATTTAGTACTTTAATTTCTTCCTCCAGCAATGGTTTCATGCTATGTTTTCCCATGCCCTAGATAAGAGATATAAATATCCAATATCCAAGGCCATTTCAGCATGATTTCGGACCTGCTTTTCTCATTGGTAGCTCACCTCTGTTGCATCAGAAAATGAATAAACATAACTCTGTTGATTCTTCATGACACTGCAGTGTCCATTATGGTATTTCTCTCTAGATGGCTTTTGCAGATGTATGTGTAGAAGGCACAGCAATATGGTGATTCACTCCCAGTAGCAGAGTAGATGTCAGAGTAACAGGAGGAATTTCTGCTTAAACCCATAACAAATGGATAGTGAGATTGACAAAGTCCAACTTTATTTCCATGTTTTATACCTTCTATATGAATTTGCATGAGAACATCAAGGGATTTGGAATGAAGTGTCAGCAGTATTGTAATACACATTGGGATGCCCTTGAATGCTGCTCTGAAGCATCAGTTTAAGGAGGAAAGGGAGGGAAATAGGAAGACCAGGTATGCCCAAGCGGAATCACGTTAGAAAGATTTTAAAAGAACTGTTTGTATTGTCAAGGTATTTTATATATTTATTTTATATGTAGTTGGATGTCTGTTTTATATAGTTTCTGTGTTATTATTGCTGTAGCTTGAAGCTCTTAGGATACCTTTATTATCTTGGCACTATTTTTATTTTCTTTGTACACCTTGTTCCCAAAAGATGATGGCTAATATAAAAAATAATCTGTATAAAATCAGTGCATACATCTCCTAATGCAGATAACCATGGTTTAGAAGAGGTTTCAGGAATCCCCATTCTGTAGGCCAAATCTGCACCGCAAAGGTTGCCTCCTAAGCACAGTCCTTCTCCCTACAAGAGTGCTAAGGGGACATTGTGTCACTTAGCTCCTCTTGATCTGCTCAAATCCCTTCATGTGTCATCTCTGCTGGAATGAAAACTTGTACACAAAGCTGGCATATGACATAGGCAGTGTTTGAAGGAGATACTCCTAAGAGCACTGGCCAAGTCCTTTATTCTTCTATGCCGAAATACGGGGCACTGTGTGTCTTTTCTGCCTAGCAAATGGTAATCTGGGGCGCTAGGAGCTTGATAGCATCAGGGAAAGATGCGGATTTTGTTTATTATATGTCTTTTTTTTCACTAATTATCAGCTGTTTTGATAGAATGTTGTTACGCCAAAATATGGTATTTAAATATTAATAATGACAACTAATAAATAATGATAGGCTAATTATGTTTTTAATAGTAGGGTGACATGCAGAAGTTCAAAAGATGAAAGTGGGCCCTCCCTATCATTGTATCTCAAAGTCAGAAAGAGAAATATCTTTTAATTTTTTCAGTTAGATATTAAAAAGCACAGTCAATGTATGTTGAGACTTCTGTAATATCTTTCCTCCTCAGCCTCTCTTTAGAAGATAAAGAATACTATGTAATACATACCCTGCAAACTATACTAGTTTTATACCAGCTTAATTCTCATGGTATCCCCAAGGAATCTTGGGAAAAGTCACTTTGGTAACGAATTAAGATTCTTTGCCCTGTTTTCAGAATTACAGTTCCCACGGTTGCCTCAGGAAAGCAAATGACTATTAAACCAATTTAACTTTACAGTGTCAGGATGCCCTTGATGGCTTGTTATGGCTAATATTAGCTTGTTCCAGCCTTCTCTGGTCAAGGCAAGAAATTAATAAGAATAATGGCTACATCATAAGTATTGATCTATTAGTTCATTACTAATTGGAGTTTGTAACTGCAATAACTGGTAGACCTGACTCTAGATGTTTTGCAGTATGTTTGATGGTACTATCTCATCTGAATTGTAGTTGCCCTGTTATAATACTATAAAAGTCTGGCAAACACTGTAAAATGCTTATTGAACGTTATCAAATCCATGCACTGCATTCATTCACATGTTAAAAATTATTTATCTTTCAGGACCTTCCAAGTAATTAAAAAAACTTTGAAGCAAGCTTTTGCAAACTGTACAGTAATACTCTCAGAGCACAGACTGGAGGCACTCCTAGAATGCCAGCGATTTTTGGTGAGTGTCTTTCAAACATTAAATGCAATGCTTGGGATCCAAAGCACTATTTGAAAGGCAGACCCTTCTCAAACATAAAAACCTGCTGTTGAAGGCATCTCAGTGTCAAAAGTGGCTTACCATGTGCCCAACCTCCGTTTGAGAAAACCAAATCAAAAAGCCCATTGGGTCTGTAGGGTGTTTTAACAGGTGTTAAGTTACATATTTTGTGTTTGGTTTAATTTTGCACTGAATTACCTGAATTAGTGAGAACATCTGCTGTTTCTCCTTGCTTTGACTGAATCAGAAGAAGGGAAGGATTGTGCACCTTTGCAGCCAGTATTGTTTAGAATTTTTTAAAATCCACAGGTGCGTATTCAAAAGAGTTATCTGATATCACACAACTTTTGCTTTCTGTGATATCCTGCAATATTTTCTCTTGAAAATGCATCAGCAGGTGAAAGTGCTTTGTTCCTTTAAATAAAAACATGCATGCCAAAAAGGTACCAGTTAGCAGTAACGAGAGTTGGTCTCACCAGCCTGAGTGAACTGATGAGCCAATGAGGCCTAGCTACTGGTTGGAGAGTGCTATTTTTGTACGTCATGAACAGTGTTTCTTAGAACCAGAATGTGGGACATCAGGAGATACACCCTAGTTTGCTCTGTAAGTAGTAGAGGAGCCCAAAGACAGAAACTTTCTTACTGTTTGCCTTGTGCCAAACTCTTCAGTTCTTCCCTACAGCTTGAATCCAAGACTTTATAAGGCTGATTATTTATTTTTATCAGCTTTATAAAGCCTTAAATTCAAAGTGTAACAAAGAACTAAAGAGTTTGGCGCAGGGCAAATAGTAAGAAAGTTTCTGTCTTTGGGCTCCTGTACTGCTTACAGAGCAAATTCCTCTATGGCAAAAGAGAATTTTTAAAGATCCCCTTCTTAAATCAAGGCATGCTAGGGATAGGACTGCAGCTTGTTCAGGTTGCCTTTCAAATTGACTTTAGTGAATTTTGACTTCCTAAACCTAAACACAAACTGAAACACATTTGGACCTCAAAATCCATACTTTTCTGAAATTTGCAATGCAGTTTGCAAGAAGTAAAATTTGTCCAAAGTGTGTGCATTTGAAGAAAAGTGGAAACAGAAGTACAAACAATGTACAAAAAAAAAAAAAAGCATAGATGTTGGAAAATTTGTACAGAAATACTTTCTTCAATTGAAATACAGCTTGGAAATGCATATTTGTGAAAAAGTGAGCAAAAGTGTTTAGTTTGAAAAAGACACATGAAAATATAAATTATCCTGAAGACAAAAATAAGACACACACACTCCAAAACAAAAACCACCCTAACCCAAACTAACTTAATTCCTACTGTGATGCTGAAAGAGAACTGAATGAACAATTGTGGGGGGAAAAAATAAGTAAAATTATGCTTGACAGATTTCCCCTTCCCTTGGCTAGGAACTGAAGTTATAGAATTGCAGAATGAAACAGATTACCGCTTTGTCTGCATTTGCTGTCTTGAAACTGCTGGTCTTCAGAATACATTCAGTTTTATAACAGGAAGTTGTGTAGAAGGAAATACTCCTATCAAAGTACTACCTGTTCTATGATTTTTTTTATTTTATAATTTATATTATACTGCACAATTCTGATAGTGAGATCATAATATACATAACAACAGCACAAACTGTTCCATGAACTTGTTTCATACAGTTTTTTTTAAATAGCAGCAGCAATATCTCATAATCAAATTAGATAGATGGAACAGGTACTCATTTCTCTGAGTACATTTTTGATTGTGTACACGTATACTATAAATCTTCCAAGCTTCAATCCTATTTCACCTTTATTGCCCCTCATTTACTGAGCACACAAATTTTTTCATGTGACACTCCATTTGGGAGTGCCCTAGTTAGCCTTATGGAGTGGGGTCCCTCTACCAGTTGCTGGTAGAATCCCCTCCCTGCAGGTGGAGGAAGCAGAGGAATTGATGGGACCCTCTCCTCCGCAGCAAAAGCAAGAAAGTGAAATAAGCTATACAGAGGTGAAGTCTCTTCTTCCCAGCAGCAAAAGGGACATGGCCATTGTTGACTCTAGTCACCCCTTTCTATTCAAGGAAGTAGGAGTAGGGAAAAAAGAGGTCAGACTATTGCTGCTATTCTGCTGTTTCACATGCCATTTTAATTTCTCCACAATACATTTGAATTCCTGATAGAACACTGATTTAGAATGTGATGCTCTGTTGGGGACCCTGAAGATCTGCATCATGCATCTGGAGACACCTGTGTTTCACTTTGTTATGTCTCTGTAACCACATCTCCCAATGTTAGTCCCCCAAACCTCACCTTGTAAGTGGCCCAGCAGCCCCAGAACTACCATTTCTATGCTGTCAGAGAGAGGGAAATCAGTGGGGATACATCTACTTGTTCTCCTGTAGCTGGACACAGTGCAACCGGTATCTGCAGCGACTTCCAGCTGTCCTTGGGTGGGGTGGGGTGGGATTTTGATAATTGTATTGTTGGAACCAGAATACTCATCTCTGCAACAACCAAAAGATGCCAGCCTTTGTGTGGGGATATAAATGGTTGGTACAGAAGCAGTTGCTTTTTGCTTGCTTCAAGATAAGTGGGACAAGGAAGGAGAGTTGGGGTGGTAGATGCATAGCTTTCCACAGGCTGTGGGCTTTCAGTAAATGCACAGTCATGATGAACTTTCACCTTAGTGAAATACACAATCATAGATGCTAGACCAGTTAACATTGACTTCTGTGACTTCCTGGGTAAAAGTAGGCTATATAGTACAATATGCTGTACTGTCCAATAGATGGAATGACTAATGTTCATGTATATGAAGAAGTATGTTCTACTTCATGAAAACGTATGCCATGATATACTTTGATAGCCTTTTAAGGCATCATAAAACCCTTCATTAACACTCTAGAATGAAACTATTAATATGCAGACTGAATAACAGAAATACTGCATTGGCTCATAGGAATATTCTACATATTGCAGTCAATATAGTCCTATAAATGTCTACTCAGAAGTTTCCAAGTCCCACTGAGTTTCATGAGGCCAAGTTGATATAGGATTGTAGTCTGATATGGCAGTTTCTAACCTAAAATCAGTTTGATGTTGAGCAGTATCTTATTCGCTACATAAAAGTTTTCCTAGGAACATGAAATCACATGTAGTTGAATAAAAATGGTGGAAATGTTGTTACTGTCAATCACTGAAATGGAGTTGTTATCTAATTCTGATTTAGCTGAATTCTTTTTTACAAGGTGATAGAAGATAATAAAGTCAGGCAGTATGAATCAATCCAGAAGCTGCTGAGTGAAAAGAACTCCTTCCGACAAGCCATCAGCTATTCAGACCGAGTCAAACTCTTCCCACTACATCTTAGGAACTCAAGCAAGCGCAGGTCCAGGCCTAAAATAGGTGCCTTGCAAGAAGAAACAGAAGAAGAAGTTCAAGAAACTCGGTTGTGAAGATCTACTATGTGCTGTCGCTTTAGAATTACTGGGATGGATTCTGGGGGAAAATATCAGACCAGGAAAATATTGAGAAAGAACCACAAAAAAGAGTAGGAGCAAGCACTGATTTAAGCATTTAAGTTACTCTATGAATATGCAAAAAACTTCCAGGGAATCAAATTGGGTATGAAGGACTAATGTGGGAGATGATACTCTCCCAGAAGATCCCAAGGAAATGCCTTCTGTTAACAGATATGTGAGGCTCTTTCATCATGACATATATACTTTTTTAAAATTTTAAACTGGATTTTTAAACACTTCTGATGTTTATAAATAATGTAGATTAAAATATCTGAATATAGTATTGAACAAGCTATGGCTTACTATCTGGTGCACTGAGTTTAAGGACTACTATTCTTTTAAAAGGAATCAGCCAGGGGCAAAAACATACAGTTTTCCAGGTCCAGAGTTATTATGACACAATAGGACATGAATTAAATTTATTAGATATTCAGACTATAAAGCAAAAGAGTCAGGCATTCCATTTCTATGTCAAAGAGAGTACAGTAAGGACTAGTTTTTGGTTCTGAAAAATTCTGGGAATTTAAACCTTTTAAGAATGTTATTGTGGTTAGTCTTTAAATGCGGAAAGAGAGAATAAAGTCAAGGAGGAATTCTCAATTACACAATTGCTCATGTGAACAGGTATCAGTTTTATAATGCAAAAGGCATGGGACCTGCAAGTGTGAGATTGTTCTGTTGTGCAATACAGAGACTAAATCACTTGCTGTAGTATTCATTCTTATCCAAAAAAAAAATTGAATTATTTTGAAAGTACATTGAAATCAGTTACTTTAATTGTCTTGGTATGAATCAGTTCACCATTATGGAAGGCCACAATTATGACCTTACTGTAGATGATGAATAGACATCAAGATACTTAAACCAGCTAGATAAAAGCAGATTTTAAGTATTTGTGAACATGACATTGCCAATGAGTAAGTGTGGTAAGACTTGTATGGGCTTTTTTTTATATATATATAAAGAAACAAATGTTCTCAATTATTTT